>VZTR01005698.1:165671-240210 GCA_013400775.1 Chaetops frenatus | reverse complement strand
GGAGTAGGGAAGATGGGACTGTGTGTCCAGGTATGCAAATACAAATGCAGTAACCTGACTTAGTGCCTGTAATTCACAATGACACAAATCACATTTGAAAATTCATGGCAGGGTTTTAGAATACCTCTACAAAACTCTGGGATGCTGAGCTGAATAGGTGGTTGGTTGGTATGTGTCTTTAGGCTGTCTTGATACAGGTATGAGTGATTTAGTTAGATATATAAGTAGTTTATAGTAATATACTTAACCCACAGAATGAATTTGAGCCTGGAAAACTGTTAACTCCCGAAGCAACCTGTATGTAAAATCATTATTTTCAGTGCAGTGAGACCAGAAGCACCCCATCACTATGTCTTTCTGTTGTTTCCCAGCAAGGACAATATTCTGGAGCCTCTCNAAGAAGTTTGTTTTATAAATTATTCTGTCTAAAGCACATCCTGAGTGTGTAATAAGAGTGCTAAACACATGAAGTACTCCCTAGATTTGCTTAAGAACTGGATGTGCTGCCATCTGGTAGTTGTACTCTGTCCTCTTGGCAGCATTTGATTGATTTCAGCTTTCACATGCAGCACTGTCTGTCTCTTGGCTTAAATTTTTTATGTTCATTTTACTTTGTATTTATGCTTTTAATGAAAGAAAAAACATCTCAAGTTGTTGTGACAAACAGATACTTTTATGTGCATAAAAGGAGGAGCCTAGATTCCTTGGTCTCAAGGTTGTTTCAGAAACCTTGTCTATGAGACATGAAATAATATAAGTCAAAAAGATGAAACCACATATTGTTTCTGTAGTAGGTAACATGTATTCCAGAGCAGAAAGACCTTTTAGTTTTGTAAGTAGTGGGAAACTTTGCAATGTGCATCAAAAAGCACTGGGAGAGAGCAACATTGCAGTGTCTGCAGCACTGGGGCTGGGGGGATTGGTAGTCCCATGATGTTGGTTTGGTGAGGAGGGAAAGAGGGATACATTGTGTGTTTGGATGTCAAGAGCATGGAGCAAGAATCAGTCTGAAGGTTGGTTAGCTCGTTGGGCTTTAGGAAGGGTAGGAAGCAAAAAATCAAATGTTTCTTCCAGCATTTACCTTTTTTCCTGTGTATCTGGGGGCATGAGGTTCCTCCTTTAAGCTGCAGCCAAAATCTGTGACTGCCTGGTGTCCCAGCTGTTGGTATATCCTCTCCTACTAGACCCTCACCAACCTCACTTTTCCCTGGGAAAGCAAAACAAATCAGTATATTCTTGGGCCTGTAAAATGTCTATATGTGAAGCTGAAGATATGGATAACCCCATCATTCTTAATATACCATTGTTTGACATGCTTTCCTCAAAGAGAGGCTTCCGTAGAGCTGAGTGGAAGATTAATTCAGGAAAATTATTTATTTTTCTTTTTTTTTTTCTGGTCCCAGGCACAATTTCTTCCAGGTGTGGCTTCATTCAACTAGTAAAGCTGACAGACTAATTGAGTTCAATTAAAACCTTTCCAGGGTCATTCTTTTTTGTTTGCTTTTTTATTTTTAAGTTTTTAGAATCTAAACCTAAATGACTATACAATCTGGACTTAATGTAACATATGATGTTGGGACATAAAAATGTAACAAACCTTACAAATAAGCTCTGTGGTTCATTTAAAAATATTAAGTGTTCTTTGATGTTTCTTTTTATTTACTGGAGTTAGTTCTTATGGTTAAGAAGAAAGGAGATATAATTGTAAGAATTCACTTGGGAGTTTTCTGAAGTTGTCTTGACATGGCAATGTTATCCTTTCAAATTATTTATTAACTAACATCTTAAACACTCCCATCTTAGATTTGTCTCATTTTTGTTCTACATAGGGCAGCCATTGGTGAAAGTAAAAAAAAGTAGTCATTGTAAACCAGATCTGTATTTACTCCATTATAGAAAGTATGCAAATAAACAAACAGGATGCAAGTAAAAGCCTTAAAAAATGTTTTGTTATATGTGGTTTCAGTGTTTCTGTAAATGGAAGTCTTCTGATGCTGGTGTATAGTGGTTTGGGATCTTGTGTATAGGAAATGGGTTCCTCCTGACATAGGAAATGAGGTTTTCTATAGGAAATGTGTTTTGAGCAGCTATTTAAGCATAGCTACTTGCTAATGTATTAATAGATAGTGACTTGTCCCCTCTTGTACATTATCCTTCCCTTGCTCAAAAATGTACTGGGAATAACTTATTGGTTTGCTCTGATTGCAGTATCTCGGAGAAGACTTGCTACCATGCCCATGAAACAGTGCAGCTTTTACACTGTCATCCTTTTCATTTAGAAATTTTCACAGATCTGGAAAAATAGCATGGATCTGTTAGTCATAGAATAAAAAATACTTTTCTTCCACTTGATTTCATTCCTTTTAATTTTAGGGGTTTTTTTAATTTATAAAATAACGTTTACAGAAAAATTATCAGTTACATTTTGGGGGAAACTAACAGATTTGGACAGAGTATTTTCTTCTTGGAGTGGTAAATTAGAGTTGTAAATGAAATTGTTCTGAAAGTAGCAACGCGTTCATCTATCAAGCAGGAAAGCCAGAGATGAAAGTTTTAGCAATAAAATGAAAACATTGAAATGTTTTTAATTAAATCTTCTGTGATTTAACTGAAAACAAAACCACCTAAGTGCAGGCACCAGGATATCCTTATCAAGAGAGGAATTAAAAGAAGCTGCCCAAGTCACAAAATGTCTCTTCAGTGTAATGAACTGAGTTTAGAATTTCAAATCACTTTCTGCTCAAGTGATGGAAATTTTGCTTAATGAACTTTTACATTTGTATTTTTGGTGGCAACCCATCGCCTCATTGCAAGTTATACATTTTGCAAAATTAAATCTTTTAAGTGGGATAATGTGTGTACAAATATTTGGTGGGCTGCACTTGCAGGAAGCTGTAGTTTCTAAATGCCAGCAATTTTATCTTGTGAGCTTTACACCATAGTAGGAATAATTTCTAGTTCCTAATTTAATATAACAAGAGCAGTTTTCACAGTGTAAAAACATGTGCAAAGGGGATAAAAAGTCAGTACTCTAAAGAATAAGAGTGTCTTTTTATAAGCAGATGCTTTTGCCCATCAGTAATACAACATACCTCTGTATATAAAGGGACATTAACAGATTTTTAGGATCACTGAGTTACAGTTCAGTTATAAACTGGAGTTTTGTGTACACAGACACATGTTCCTACTTCCTGTCTGAAATATCCCAATGCTTTCTCAAAGGCTTTTAAAACTTTCTGTGGAAAAGATGCCTATTGGCAGAAACATAATTGTTCTTTGGGTTGATTTATTTGGTAGTTGGCAACAGGAAGTCTTTGGAGTCTTTTAGGTGGATGAGTAGATATTTTGTGCAGAGAAATTTCTTCCTTGCATCCTGATCATTGCAGTTTGCCTTATGCTCCGAAGTGTTAGTTCATCAAATAGTTAATTCTCTCTGAGGTTTCTGTAAGGTATATTTCTGTATGTGGTACTTAAAGACTTCTGAATCTCCCTAAGAAATAGACCTATAAACCATGAAATGCCAGAATTATTTTCTTTGGTCTTCACTCTGGGTATTTCGTTCTACTTTCAGTGCATTGATTCATCCACTTTACCTTTTCTATACATCTGTCATGGTCTTTCTCTTCATGTGTTAAATATTAATGCAAACAAAATAAAAAAAAGAATCTCAGTTGCTTTTCAAGTTGCTTTGTAGTTTGTCCTCAGGCTTCATTGAGGGAACAGCTTAATTGTTCAATACTGCCAGCTTACTTTGTCCTGCATAATTTTGCTTTTTCTCAGTCCATAATATTCTCTTGACTTTTCCACAGACTCACATTTCAAGACTTCCTCCTGGAGCTGTGGCAGGACAGTCCGTGGCAATAGAAGGAGGAGTTTGCAGGCTGGAGAGTCCAGAAATCAGCTGATTCTTCACTTCATTGCAAAGAATGTGAATGACTTTTTGTACAATAAAGGTTTTTTTTGTGTTTTAACAGATGTTGGAAATTCTGCTTTTGTTTTATACTCTGTATTGCAACCCTGTGCACCATAACTTGAGATAAGTGCTGCTGTAGTTTATGTTCTCACTCTGTGAATGGGGGTTGTGTGCATGTTCATTTTGTCCCACAAATAAAATAGAAACTCTCCCCAGTTGTGCAGAGATCATGTATGATTAATGATTGCCTTTTCATTTTTTTGTGTTGAAAAATAACCAAAAGTTAGGAAAAACAATTTAAGATATGGTCACAATTGTCATTCATATTCTAAATTTAAAAGTAACAGGCCTTTGAAGTGGCTTTATAATTATGCAAAAAAAAAATTATGGTTTCTAAGTTTCTCAGTGGTTTAAGGAAATCCAGAGATGGTTTAAACGTGAGTTGTTCTTTTCCTCTCCAATAAGGAGGATTTTTTTTTTTTTTGTTCAAAGAATGGTTTCAGTGAAACAAACTAGAGCAAAATTAAGGCTCAAATTGTTTTAAATAGTCTTATAGGTCGTATCTCTGCTCCCAAACCAAGATGTTAATAGCTCCAAGCTGTATGTATTGCAAAAAGCTATATGAAGATAATGTATCATAAGGCAGTCTTTATGTATAATGGAATATTACAGTGTAAATAAGAAAGCAAAGTTTATGGAAAGATTCAATATTATTCTTCACTTCTGCTTTAAATCTATTTTTAAGAGAGGTACAGAAATGAGCATATTACTGGATGAGAAGTGCAATGTGTATTAAGTGGCTGGTGGGAGGTCTGATACTGAGCTTTCGTGTTGGAAAAGCAACTTCCTCAAGTCCTGCCACAGCATGGGTATTTATATAACTGTGTGTAATATGTATGTACTGTGCATAAATTTACTGTAACTCTTTTGATACCTTCAACAAACCTGCAGTGTAAAACAATGTAATCCTTGTCTGCCTCGTGAAGCATTGGCAGCTGAACTGCCATTTGTCACCAGTTTGGATATGTGAGCCAGGTTGCCCAAGTCCTAAAAGCGAGTTCTGATGTACAACCTTTCACTCAGTTCTTTTTTCCTTCACAGCACTGGCAGCAATAGAAGACTTTTGTAATTAATTCATTGTCCTGATAAGTATGCCAAAGAGAAACTAAAATAGTTCATCTTTTTCCCTGGTGGATATTTGGTAATTCTGTTTTCAGAAATAGTGGATGAATAGATATTCAGACTGTATTCGCTTAATCGGGCATTGTACTTGCCTGTTTTTGTAATGTTGTGCCTGCCCATAACAGACATACTTGACTGATGAAATGGTTATATTGATTGTAGTACTAATCTTTCATGGAAAAGAATAAAAATTTTTTAACAGCCTGAGTTCATTTTCACTATTATACTACAGCATACATTGAGATACTGTCATCTGTATGTGTTGTTTTTAATTGTGACCTCAATGCAGCCCTATAGTTTATTTCAATACAGGTCTGTAAATAATATAAAACAGCAGCTTTCAAGATTGAACAGCAACAACGTGGAGTGTTGTACCTGTCTTGAAGTAGGTTGTCCTGAAATACCAGGTTGGATCCTCAGTGATACACTCAGGATCTGGGGAGATGAAGGACTGTCCTGCAGCACTGCAGAAATGATGCAGCAGAAGCTGTGTTGTCGTAGCCCTTAGAACTGCTCTGCCATGGTTAATGATTCAATGATTGTGTGGACCCTTCACTGAGTAGTGAGTGAAAAATTGAAGATGGTGTGTATGGGTTTTTACATACTCCCATTTGAAAATGGCCTTGTTGTTAAAAGAGCTAATGGAACAGTGTTACCCTGCTTTTATTCAAAGTGCTTTTCTATATTGACATCATAGAAATTTTTGAATAAATTCACTCTTTCATGCCATGGCAGAATGCCTTGTAAAATGTAAATTGATAAATTGTTTCTTCCCCTTACTTGCTTAATCTCTCTTTTTAGAGGTTTGGATTCCAGTGTAGGATTTTTGTGGTTTGTTTTTACTTTACTTTTGTGTCTATACAATACCCAGTCAATTTTTTTTCTTTTTTTTTTGGTGCAAAGTTTTCTACCTAAGGTACATATGAGAAGAAGACTATCTTAGCACATATGAATTTTGGTATCAGTATTTGTGAAGAGTGGTAGGAGCAGAATTTCCTATCAAACTCCCACTTAAACCAATGAAGTATCTTACACTGCTTTAATTATGGGTCTAATTGTGCTGCTAAGTTCTATTTTGAGCTTAAAAGAGGCTTATGAAATATAAATGGTGAGGAGGGGCACTGCAGTGACGTGGTCTGTAAGCTCTGTGTGTAATGAGTAACCATTGCCACTGGCATGAGCAGATACAGCCCAAGAGGAAATTACACAGTTGACAGCAATAGCTGCTGAAATTATAAAGGGTCAGCAAGTGAAAGACATTGAAGTAAAATTTGAATATTGTCGATTTTATACTAAAACACACAATTATGTGTCCTAGAGGATTTTGTAGCAGACAGGTTGGTGCCAGAGTAGTCCTACTCAGTCTTCAGCCATAATAAATTTTCTTGCTTAAAGTTTCTAATAGGCTAGAGCAAACCTGACACATAAGCCATTTCTTGTCTTCCTTTGCTCCTGTGCCTTAACAGCATGACCCTGCAATGAGTTATTTCAAAGGGCTCCAACTGAGCAAGTTATGGAAGAGAGGCTTGTTACACTAGCAAAACTTAAGAGATGGTCTGAATTCCAGTTGGGGGGGGTGGGGGGGGGTTTGTTTTTGGTTTTGTTTTTTTTTTTAAAGAAAAACTCTTTACAGTTTCCATATTCTGTACATATGTAGACTATGATTTTCTGCTTGTGTTAATTAACCTCTGGAAATGCTGTGGCATATCAGAGAGTTGACTGAGGTGGAGGAAGAGAGGACCTGATTTAGAGGAACTGCAGCCATTCACTTGTAAAGGACAATGCAGAAGGTGCTGTGAAGAAGAAAGCCTAAAAGAAAACAAAGCTAGTAATAAATCCAGGGTTACTATCAAGGTTGGGGTAACTGGTGGTGTTATTTAAAATATGAATTAAAAGCAGAATATAGAAAAAGTAGCCAAAGGAATCGGTGGTTATAGCATTACAGGTACAGTGGCATGTGGTACTTGTGCAGCTGGACAATCTTTGTAATTCAGTTCTGAGCAGAATGATGCAGGACTAGAAGGGAAGCTCTCAAGATTGTATTTACATGCTTGTTAAAATGAAAGATTGCGATTTAATGATTTCTTTTTCTTCCAGTTGTTATGCGAGTTGTTTTCTTGAATCAGAGAGGTATGCAAAGAGGTTTGTCATTCAGTGGTAGCAGGATTTCTCTGTTAAAAGACACTGAATTTCACAGCCAGTTTTTATAGTGTTGTGTGTGCAAATAACTGAGCACCACCTCCTCATTCTCAGAAGGTTTGCCACTCTAACAGAATTCTGGGTGGCTGACATCCCATCCTCTTCGTAAAGAGTCACCTTTTCATATTAAAGTATGACTTAGGCAAAGAAGCTGGTTTTCAGGTCAGCTTGGTTGAGGAGAGAATTGAGGAGTTGAAGGGAAAGTTTATACTGTGGCTGGGTAGAGAAATAAAGGCTCTTGTTAGCTGAGTATACAAAATAAGTTCACCAACAGGGGAGAGCAGAAATCAATGGAAAGTGGGTAGAGGGAAAATAAAATTATTTTGAAGAAAAAAAAGAATAAGACTAACCAAGAAACCTAGGTAAGAATTGATATATTCTTCACCTACTATTAGGGCTCATCTTCCAGGGGACACTTGAAAAAACCAAGTATGGACTGCTCACTTAAACTTTGTTTTCATGTGAAAGACTTGTTTTGGTTTACAGCAAAGTGAAGACAAACACAGAATTTCTGTGGCTTTTAGCCTTCATGGAGTGTCAACAGAGGATTTGTAGATTTTTTTTTAGGAGGGTTGGGAAAGGGCCACTGCCTCATACCAGAGGCCAGATCTGCCAAGAAATGCTGCGAACCTTTAACTTGCAGGAAATTGCCTTGAGATTTTATATGGAAGCTTGTGGCAAAGGACTCCTGTAGTGGGTCTAAAGGCAGCAATACTGAGTAATAACACCTCTTTTCTTTTTCCTTATTTTTTACAGGTAAGCTTGTGGGAGGTTGGGCTGCTCTAAGAGCCCTGTGTTTGATTATTCACTCCATTGGGAGATAACACAGAGATAAGGAGGACTTGTACACCGACTTTCATTGTTTGAGATTCTACAGTGAACAGCATTTATCTTCCATATAACCTGGGACTTAAATCCCTGTAAAGACCATTAGCATCACTTGATAGTGATTTAAACACAACAAATGTGTCTTGTTACCCACTCCTATCTGCCTAATGAAGCAAATAAAGTGTGTTAGCATGAGAAGCAGGTATGGTGAGACCTGCTTTCCTACAGCGCTGTGCCTTAACCATCATACGCTCCCTTACCTCAGAGGTCTCAGTGATAATGTTATATTGCTGCAAATATCCCCTTACTGCTGCAAATATCCACTAAGACACACAGATAGAGATCAACTGAGCTCATCTTTCTGAAACAAAAAGTCTTTCAAAGTGAAATGCCATTTTCAGAAAGTATCACATGAAGCTAAGTGTCTGAGGTGAAGATCTGTCCCCACTGAGGTCACTTGGAGTTCAGCATCACCTTCAGTGGAGCCTTGGATGTCACCTTTGTCTTAGAGGATTCAAACTTCATGAGTCCCTTAATGCCAGTCCTGGAGGCTTCAGAAATGAGGTGGTGTGAGATGTTTTGATGACTCATACTTATTTTTTGGATTATCTGGGAATATCTGCTGGGTGTGTAGGGCTCCAGCAAGCCGAGTGGAAGAAGTAAACCACAGACTTCTCTGGGCAAATAATCTGCTGTAGCCAAGCAATGACTGTGCTAAAAGGAGCTAAAGGGCTTTGTTTTATAAAGCAATGTTTCAGCATTGTTTTATAATTTACAAGTTTTCCTAAAGGTGATAATTCCTGCAGGCTTGGTTTCACTTCAGGTAGTTGTGTGTGAATGGTATCAACAACAAACCACCACAACACAACCTTGGGCAAGGGTTCCCCTGGTACAACTCACCTGTGGCAAACCACTGTGTCCAGGTAAGTGCCAATAAGCCACGATACCAGCCTGAATTGTAACATCTTCTCTAAGTACTGTACCTGTGATAGAAATCCTACTGAACACAGTTTTTTAGAATTTTTTTCCTCAAAATGTGAGTTGTGACTGATAACAGCCACACAATGCTATTCTGTGCTGGAAATCTCCCACTCCTGCTCCCTGTCAGTTTGAGATTGGGTTTAAAGTTGAGATCAAATTGTCCATACTTGAAAATGCTTTTTTTGCAGCTTAGAGTAACTGTTTTGTCTCTGGTATTGTACTGTGGATGGGTGTCAAGGCACTGGCTGTGAGGAGCAGGGTGGGCAGCAAGGAGTGAGAAACAACCCCACAAGCCCTTCTTGCAGGAGAGAGTGCAAGATTTATGGATGAGGGAGTAACATTGAGCCTGGGAAAGAGGATATGGGGGAAGGTGGTGTTTTAATTCGCCTTTTTCTATCACTATCTGAACCTATTTTAACTAGCCAGACATTAAAGTAATTTTCCTCTAGTTGACTTAGTTTTACCCATGATGGCACCAGTATCAATTACATCTGCAGCCATGATTCTCTTCAGGACCATATCCAAAGAGTAAAATTTTGCAGGAGATATTCTTCTGGTAGGTTAATTTTCTCTTGGGCCAGGGGACTGATGTTTTTGGCCCTACAGTTACATGATTGTGTAAAGGGAACACAGAAATGCATGGCTGGAAGGGGGATGGGAAAAACAGAAAAACTTGCTTTTAGCTGATGTTGGGGAGAGGACATAACAGGCTTGATGTAATTCATGGTCAGTGTTGTGCCATGATGGCCTTTGAAACTAATTGTGTGTCTGTGGAGGGGAGGGATATGGTTTCAAAACCCATTTTATTGTAGCAATGTGTCACATAATGTTCATGAAAGAAAATTTATCCAACCAAAAGACAATGCCATGGCACAGCAGAGAATGCTGTATGATAGATGATTTGCAAACTGTTACAATTAGATGACTGCAATTCCATTAATTCATCAGGGAAAGGATTAATGGATAAAAAACCCGTTTTTTTGAGTATCTTCTTTGCACACCAAAAGAACAGTTATTCCCAGATAAGTTTCAAGAATCTTGACCAGCATAAGGGAGGTACCTGAATTAGGAAAGAACTCAAAAATAAGGAAACACCCAACTAAAAATGGTGAACAGAAACCCAGCAAAAAGTTTGCTGTTAATACACAAGGGGCAGAAGGCAACTGAATTATCCTGTTCTCCAAAGTGTGACTTGGACAGAGTTTTAAGTTCAGATATGAGCTAATGCTGTTTTCTTCTTTCAATACTTTTCTATTTTACTTGTTTTCAATTTTGAAACTAAGATGCCTTTGCTTTTGCCTTGCTAAAGCTTTTTCACTTTAGGTATCTCTAAAGTCATGCAAATTAATTTAAAACAAAGATGCTTTTACAACTGTGAGGATGCCAAGCCCAGGTAAGGGAGTCAATAGGCACTAACCCTGCAGAGAATGGCACCCAAATGCATTCAGGTGTCTGAAGAAATGAGTAGGCTTTCAACACTCCCCTGTGCTTTGTCTTCAAACTGGTTCAAATTCCAATCCTTCACCCATTTCACTGCAATAGAATGAGCCCATGTTAGGTGGTCTCACAAATGGCACACACAAGGTGGTAAAAGCCTTCCTTTTACCCTTCCTGGAGAGGTAATGAAGAAAACAAGACCTGTTAATTTGGTTTTGCTCTCAAACTGAACTGTACCACTCACCTTGCCCAAGCCCTGCCCTGAGGACCTGTGACAATGTCTTCAGGATGCCTTCTGAATGCCACAGTTGGGTGATTTGCTCTTAGGTTACTGGGAGTACTAAAGCCTGTTTCCATCATTCTGATGCTGTTGTCCCTTCTGAATCATTGCCAAGAGTCAGCAGAATAATTTGCCTGGGAAAACACTCAAGACCTCCACTTTTAAAAAGTCAGAGACTCCAAAAAGTACCTTTTAATGGGTTTTTTAGTAATAATGGTAGCCAGGCTGGCTAGTCAGTGTGATTAACCATTCATTTGGAAATCCTGGGCTCAGGTTCTTTCAGGCTAGTGTGTTCCTGGATTGTATGTGCATGTGTTGTTTTTATTCACGTCCACTTTATGTCCTGTTCTCTCCACTCTTTTCTCTTCAAGTTTATTTTCTCTTTCTCCAGCACCATCACTAGTTTCACCTCAATAATATTAACAGAGGATCAATAATTATATTTCCCCTGTGAAACGAATGTGTGTGGCTAGAAAGAACAAGGAGATACATCAGGTTCCTGAATTGAAAGGAGACTGATGAGTCCCTTGAGGATCCATGCCCAAAAAAGCCTTTGTACAGGATTTTTTTCCCAGTTAGGGCTAAAATGTAGGTTGCTGTGTTGGCACAAATGTGGAAGAAACCAGGCATTGTTTAATCCATGATTACAGAACAGCTTCATTCACAAATGAGAACCTTTTAGGCTGGTGCAAAAATTTTGAATTTTTATTTCTATTTATTTTCCCCAGTTTTTTTTGCCTCTTTCATTTGTCAAATTTTTTCACTTCTCGGATTTTTCACAACTGGTAAAAAATCACCTGCACAGTAATGTAGTGCCAGTCTTGCACTGAATATCACCTGAAGAAGGCAGTGCATCCCTGCTGGCGACAGGCGAGCTTGGGGAAGGGGCAAAGGAGCCATCCCTGTGTTTTGTACTTTCTGATGAGTTTATTTTTTCTGCCCTGCAAGTTCTCCATCAAAGATGTTACTCCATGCAGTCCTTTTGCAAAGGCCAGTACAATATTAATGTAATTTTGCCATGAAAAATCCTCTATTCATGATATAAAAGTAGATAGAGTGACTTTTTTGAACAGGGCTTGTGGAAGAAAGACCACATAAGCTTTTGCTTCTTCTTTGCTGAAAACTTTCATGTGGCTGGAAAGAAGATAAAAGCCCTTTTCCCTTCCTGGTAACTAATTCTCCTTACCTGAAAATAACAAAAAGGAAAAAAATCTTTCAAATGAAAGCTGACATCTCCTCTTCATCTTAAATATTCTAATTATTTCTATCTCATATGCAGATAGGCTGCAAGACCCTGTTCTTATTAGTCATGTGCCAATGAAGAGACCAAGTGCATTTGTTTCAGTCCATCTTGTCAGGGAAAAAAAAATGCACTAACTCTTGACAGTGGACTTTTCCTCCCAGTTTAACCCCTGGTGAAAGAGTGCAGCTCTCAAATTCACTGCCTGTGCATGCAAATCCAAAAAGGATCACCTGCTGTTGACTCTTTCCTCTTTCTGTCCTCCTGCATCCCTGCTTTCCTGGTTGCTGGTGAGCTATGGAGTCTTCATAGTGTGCTTGTGGCCTGGGGTTAGGGAAGAGGGTTGAGAGCTTTGATCCAGCTCTAAGGAGATGAGGGTGCAAGCTCTGTGCCATCCTGTTGTGTCCAGGCTTTGAAGTCTGGAATTTGGCTAGGGGAAGGAAGAAGTCCTGCACAATACATCCTTTTGATGTGAAGCTCTGGTGAGTGATGATGTGAGTCCAGCCCAGGACTTTGAGGCTCCAGCCTGTGCTGAAGAGCTGTGATGAGCCCTTCCTCTCTCCTGGGACAGAACATCCTCACATGCAGGGGTGGAGAAATCCTGGGATTCCCCCATTCTGGGCTATAGCTTTGTTGACAGACTTATTTTTCACTCGAGCATAGTAAATAGAGTTTGTCTCCTGCTTGGAGATGATTCATCTCTCATTATGCCTAATAATTCGAATTCCATGCTCGGCTGCTGCTTCCCCCGTGCTCTGCCAAAGCGAGCGCTCTCTGCTCCGCACAGCTCCATCTGTTGGCATTGCTTTGCCATATCAGAAAGAGGCTAAAAAAAAAAAAAACCAAAACAAAAAAAAACAACACTTTCACCTCCCTCCCCACCTCCAGCAAGAAAAATAGCCTTTTTTTCTTGGAATGTGAAGGAGATAATGGACGCCGGGCAAGGGGCACCATTTGCTGGGATCGGAAACCAGTCGGGAAAGTTCCTGCATCCCTGGGCTCCCCTGCATCTTCAGCATCCTTCAAAATCAGGAGTGCCCAGTGCCTGCTGAGCCTGCTGCACATCTGGGCAGTGACGAAGACCCGGTGCCACCACACCATTTCCTTTGGCTTTCCAGCCCAAACTTGCTACACCAGGCACAGCAGCAGCTGCCTGCCCTGGGCTGACCGGGGCTGTGCTTGCTGGGAGCAGAGAAGGTGGCGGTGGCTGGCGATGTGGAATGGCTGTGGGAGCTCTGAGTTCTGCCCACGCACACAGACAGCTGCAGGAGCAGCTGGATCACAAGAGAAAAGAGGCAGGAGTCATCCCTACACAATGCCCGGCTGGGAGCTCCGGAAAGGAGCTCCTCTGGGCAGCCCCCAGTGAGCAACAGAGCCAGGAGCTGCTGCACCCTGTGCCGGGGCGCTTCCAGAGCCGTGGAGCTCCCTGATCGCACAGGGCAGTGCTCCAAAACCATGGGCCGAGGAGCAAGGGTGGTGGGGGATTGCTAGGGAGGCAGCAGGGTTGTGGGCAGCTCGGAGGTTGTTAGGGGTGATGGTGATCACTAGGGGTGAAGCACTGCAGGGCAGGGCAGTCATACGGATGAAGGTTTGTGCTGAAGCAGTGGCACGGGTTGCTCAGGCAGATTCCCCATCCCTGGAAACATTCACTGTGAGGCTGGATGGGGCTGTGAGCAGCCTGGTCTTGCAGGGGGATTGGATAGAATGACCTGTAGAGGTCCCTTCCAGCCCAAGCCATTGCGCTGTTCCGCGGTTCGGAGCGCACGGAGGAGGAGCGCGGCAGGTGAGAGGCTGCTGTTATGTCGGACCTGGCCACAGGAGGGTACCACAGGCAGGGACACGCTTTGAGCAGTGCGACCAACGCACCTACTGAGTGACACCGCATCCTGCTGCTCCATTCCCTCTCCTGCCCCGACTTTGGGAGCGGAGGTGTGGGCAGAGCATCAGCCTGATATGTCTCGGCATATGAGTCCCTGGCGGCGTTTTCTCCCCTGGGCTGTTGGGGATCTGCCGGAGGAAGCCACCGTGCTGGTTTTGAGATGCAAGCCGGGAGCTGGGACTGCCCGGCACAGCAGCCGTGGGGAGCGAGGCTGCTGCCCACCTGCCCTGGGCAAGAACTGGGAGTAAAGCGGTCTGTGCGAAACCCGTGCTGCTCGGCGACGTTGAAATTCAACACATGCTCCTTTCTGTTTCAAGGAGCTGGAGCTCACTGCTGAGTGCCAGCACATTCAGTCATCTCCCTGGTGGCTCCGGACACGCCGGGCTCCGCTCTGTGCAGCTTGAGCAAGCTCTGGGCTTGAGCAGCTGCACGGTTTGCACTAGGCAGGAATGAGACTGGCATCAACCAGGGCGGCTTCAGTTGCCTGGAATTCTCCAAAAGCTGGAGCAATTTAAAAAATTAAGGTTACAAACATGCTTACCAGCAAATAGTTTTCCCTTGTATGGTTTATATGAGTCTCTGCTTAAAAAAAAAATTTAAAAAAAATCATCTGCTTCCCTGAAAGCATTGTCTTCTTCCAACTGCTTGTGGTATAGGTATGAACTTGCTTGACATCAAATACTGAATGTTTTCAATATTGATACCTCCTATGTGGCTGGTCAAAAAGCAAGAATGAAGCTTTATTAGTTTTATTCTTTGTATTTTATATATATAATATATTTTTTCTCTATATATTCTCCATATATTTTATCTAAACATTAATTTATCCTTTAATCATGCCTATTATTTGATTTTATAAGGATCTTCTTCTTTAAGGTGAATCAGATGTTCAGAACATCAGAAATCTGTATTCTTTATGATGAGAGTAAATATTCTAATTTTTTGATAGAGACTTTTTCCCCCTCCATAAAAGGAGAAAGCAATCTGCCAGCTAAATAAATGCAAGTATTTTGTTTTCATGCTATCAAAAGCAGCATGCAATATGATCCAGCCTTGTTTGTGAAGGAATAGTTCTAGTTACGCAGATGAAAAATCATACTTAAAAGGCAAAATCAAACAAAACTGTGTAGCTTGTTTGTTTATCTTCAGCGATGATTGTCCTTTGGAGACTGAAGCCTGGCCTGAAGCTGACATAACACAAGATAGATTGCTTCCATGGGCTTCAGTGGGAGTTTGGATTGGATGATGTGAAGTTGCAAAACTATGAATGCCTCTCAGAAGGACATGAGCATAACTTATTCAGGATGGAAAAAGTGGGATATGAACACTGCAGTGATCACTTCAGTTTCCCAGATTTCTCTGCCTTGGAAAGGTGTTCTGCAGATTTGTGTTGAAGATGGCCACTCCCAGAGGAGGGAGTTGGGGTTTCCCCACCAAGTAGAGCACCTCTGGGTGCTCCATTATCACAAAATCATGGAGTGGTTTGGGTTGGAAGAGACCTTGAAAGGCCAATTAGTCCAACCCCTCTGCAGTGAGAAGGGACATCTTCCACTAGATCAGGTTGCTCAAAACCCCATCCAACCTTAAATGTTTCCAGGGATGGAGCATCCACAGCTTCTCTGGGCAACTTATGCCTGTGTTTCACCACCTTTATTGTAAAAAATTTCTTCCTAATGTCTAATCTAAATCAACCCTCCTTGAGTTTAAAATAATTATACTGTGTCCTATCACAACAGGACCTGCTGCAAAGTTTATCCCCCATGTTTTTAAAAAACCCCTTTAGGTACTGGAAGGGGCTTGGAGACCTCCCTGGAGCCTTCTCCTCTCCAGGCTGAACAAGCCCACCTCTCACTGTGTTTTCTCAGCACAGGTGCTGATTTTCTCCATGGCCCTCATCTGGACCTGCTCCAGCAAATCCATCTGAGGATCCCAGACCTGGATGCAGCAGCCCAGGTGAGGCCTCACCAGAGAAAAGAAGAGGGGCAGAATCACCTCCCCTGACCTGCTGCCCTGTGGTATGAGCTGAGTTTCCCTGGAGTGCAGGTACTGCCATCGCTGGAAGAGCAGCAGCCCTTGGCAGAAATCCTTCCTGTGCTGTTCCAGGCACTGGAATGCAGCAGACACAAGGGGCTGTGTGCAGGCAGGAACCCACCTGCAGGCTCAGCATCACCCTGGCCATGGAGCTGGGAGTTCAGAGAAGAGCAGTGTCCCTTCTTCAGCAGGTGGTAGTTCCATCCATTGAGATCCATCAATGTCAGACAGATAAAGTCAACCTGGGTGCCCCAAGAACAACCTCCTGCATTTCTCATACTCCCAATCACAGAACTGGGACAGAGAAAGCCCCAAACAGCCCCAAACTCTGCTTCTTTGCTGAGCTGTCCCAACCAATTTGCAGCGGCCTTCAGATGTCTTCACAGTTTGAAGCAAAGCTGCTACCAGGGCTTGGGAAATGTGAGTGAGCCTGACTTCAGTTATGGAAAGCCTACCAGGCGAAAGTATGAAAAGCTTGCTGGTAAATCATTTACATGAAAATGTCTTGCTCAGCATGGGTTTCACAGTGAGGGGGTCATATTTAATGACCTGCTTCAAATGTTAATATAAATCATTACTTCCTCACCAGCTAAATCATGTTCTGTGTGCTCTCCCCTAGAAATGTCACTGACTTGTGAGCACGCTGGAGTTTGGAGCCACGTGGCACTGAGGGACAGAGAGAAGCACAGGAAACAGGAGAGGCTGTCAGGGGTCCCAAGGGGGAGATGCCCATCCCTGGCTCAGCTGTGCAGCCCCCCCATGTTCCCACAGCCCCATCCTCCTCTGCAAAAGGCAGGATCTTGGGGAACTTTTTGACAGGCTGCTAAATTCGAGTGACCTAAATGAACCCGTGTCCCTGGTGCAGAAGCAGGGACAGGATTTAGGAGGATACAGAAGGGAAGTGTTTGGCTTTGGCTGAATGATACCTGTGAGTTATGCAGGGAAACTTCTTTCAAGCGGCAAAAGAGACCTCAGGCTTACCTGGGTCAGTCAGCAGAGCTTCCCAATGGAGCCACCTCAGGCAGAATCTCCTCAGGTCAGGCACAATCTGCATCAGTTAGAGGTGCAGGAGTGGCCACCTGTGAGTGCATGGCCGAAGGAACCTGTGTGTGTGAGAGAGAGAGAGAGAGGGAACTCCCTCCCCTTGGAAAACAAGCACTGCACCTCTGGAAGTCAGCAGCCACTGCAAGCACGAGGGAAGGCGAGTCACACAACTATTTCTTGGCACTGGATACTCCTGGTGCTGGAAGGAGGCTGTGGGCTGCTTTCACCTGTTTATTTTACACAGAGCAGTGAGGGAGAGAAACCTCAGGATGTCAACAGACATTTGGTAGCTTACTGATTTTTTTCTACCTTGAGATCCTAACTTAAAAACCCCAAAATGCAGGGCATACTCTTTGTCCTTGTTGCCTCTGTGAGAATGTCAGTTCTGTAGATCATTCAGAGAGATTTTTATGGTAACAATATGCAAGTGAAAGCAGTTATTGCTTTTGGTGGATATGTTTAACACAATGACACTTTTACACTTTAAAAAATGAGTAGAAGACGTTAATCTTTTAAGTCCATAGTAAGTACAAAAAGCAAAGTCAAAGCATGTTTAAGGTATTACCCTTTCTTAATAGAACTATCTTAGCCAAGGAGAGGAAGCAGGATCTGATTAAGGAAGGCTTCAAAGTAAATGGATGATTTTGGATTCATGGTGAAGATGGAGTAAGAAGGTGTGGACTGTTGTGTGAATGCAGAAACAAAATCTATGGCAGAATCACAACTACCATAAATACAGCTGTAAGATTGCCCAGAGAGAGACTTACCCTGGCTGGGCTGTCCCTAAACCCCACACAGAAACCAAGACTGTTTCTTGCTAAGTCTGTGTATATCGTGTTTTCCTTAGTCTCCTTTCTTTTCCTCCTTTGTGCATGAGTAAGATTTTAATTTTAGCAGAAATTCTGGTAGGCTTTTGTGGGCAGGTTGAGGAAAGGAACTGAAGGATGATATTTTTATTTCTTCATATGAATGCAGGGAGGTTTGTCTGAGCTCAGCTGGCAAGGCCACCATCAGAGAGGTGTCACAAGTCTGGTTGGCATCTGATTTCCCAGGGAAGTAATTGAGAAGAGAATATTCCAGAATGTTTGAAGTCACCATGGATTGGCAGGCACAGAGCTCAAACCATTCACACAGAGTGGTCTGTGTGTCAATTCTACACTGGTACAATCCAGGTTTGTCTGACCATGCCCCTGGGTGCACAGGAGGGCTCCCTGGCCCAGCTCCTGCTGTGGTGTTGCTCTGTGCAAGCAGTACATGTTAAGAAGTACAGAACTGTGCTCATACATTCTGCAGCTCTGAGGGGCTGGCATCTGCCTGGATTGGAAAGGAATCTCACTGACCAGATGAATTCATCCAGAGGCTGAATTTTCCTTTGTGTTGTCCTTCTTCCATAGTACTGCAAGGGGTTCCTCTGTGAGTGGAATGATGTTTTGATGGGTTTAACCACAGGGAAACAGGAAACTGGGCTGATCTCACCAGTCCAGACACAGACCCCAGGCACCCATACCAGTGTCTGGTGTGAAAGCAGAGAGAAAATAGCTCAGGGTTTCTCTTCACTCCCACACCACTGACCTATGCTGGAGTCTAAAAAGCCACCCCTGCCTGCTCTGTTTATTTGTTTGTTCAGCCCTCGTACACCCCTGTTTACTCACCAGCACAAGGGACACTGGCTCATCTGGCAGCCTCTAATGGCAGCTTAAGGCTCACCACCTTGCACTAATTTTGTGTTGTTAAAAATACCCTTTTTTCCAAATGAGAAGTGCCAGCAAGCAAACACAGGGAATGGCTCTTCTCTAGTTCACGGTGTGTTTGCTGTGTCCCATACTTTTGTTTTGGGAGATGCTGTTTTTGTAGAAAATTAGTCTAGAGCTGTGTAAGTCTAACTCAGCTCTTTCTAAGTATGCTTTTTGGGGATTATCATGCTGGCTGGAAAAACAAGCTACTTCTCCCAGCCAAAAATGTGAACTGAAAATGAGTTCAAGAACTATTGATTGTGAGATAAGCAGAAGCCTTTCAACTGAGATTGGCCACGGTGCTGTAGGATGACTATTACTGGTCAGACACATTCTGAAATGCAGTGATGTCAGGAGCTAAAATTACCAACATTTCTGTGGGGTTTTGAAAGTAATTCTTATTCTGTTCCATCAGCCACTCTATCACTGGTGACCAATATTTTTCCCTACATTGGTACAAGGGGAAATAACCAGAAGAATAGTCAACAAGCTATTTATAAAGATGTAATGTAATGCACACTCATCTGCTTCTGATGAGCAGGTCTGGCCATCAGCAAAACCATGAGGGATTAGAGGAGAAAATAGTTTTGTGTTTCTTCCTGTAATTTTTACTGTTAATCTACAGTATTTGATCTGATGCTGTTCCAACATCTGAGCCTCAAAGCATTTGTGTAGGTGAGACTCTCCTCGGTTGCTTTCACCTGACTGCTGAGGTGGGATGAATGCATGGAGAGGTCCTGCATGACACATTGAAGAATCACATTCCCCATGTCCACTCACAAGCAAAATATCTCTTATTTAACAAAGGCTTTTGTGTGCCGTTCCCTTTAACGCCCCTGCAACTGAATAGAATCCATTATTCATTTCCTGTGGGCTGCAGAAGGTGTGATCATTAATCACTAATATCACATTTTCAGTCAATGTCTGCTCTATTGGTTTGGTGGTCTTGTAACACTTTGGAAAAACTTGGGAATGTTTAGCAAGGTTTTTTTTAAATGGAAATAAGTACTTCCTTCAGTGGGAGCAGACAGCCCTCTGTGCTGTCTGAAGCTGATAACCCTGTCCTATGCTAAACTAACAGTATTTGAACTCCTCTCTCTGGTTTATCTAAGACAGCAATTTCACGTTGTATCCATGTTGGATAGTTCAATTTGCATCCACCTTTAAAAGTAACTTGTCAGTGGGGGGCGTCCCGGGCAGCAGACAGAGACACAGAGACCTCATGGTGATGGTGCAGCAGAAAAGAAAATACTCCTTTATTTAGTTTCAGATTTCCTTTTGTATAGGGGGAATTTGAAGTTCCCACCTTGCTTTCCCATTGGTCTGAGTTCTAGCCTGAACAGTACCTTGGGTGAGTGATGTTTGTTATGCCTGATTGGCAGGGATCTTTGATAGACAGTTCAGACAGGGGTTTAGACCATCCCCTGCACTGCAACAATTCACCCTTTTCTTCCATAGAAAATGAGAAAAAATGCAGAGTGTATTGATGGGACTTTATAAGCAGGGGCCCACTGCTTACAAAGTGACATAATACACTATAGATTTTGATTTTGTCTAGTTTTTGCATCCAATTAGTAAATCTGGTTTTCTTTTCCAATTGAGGATATTTTATGTGTGTCACTGATGTTAGAATTGTTCAGGTTAAACCCAACACTGTTCTGGATTGGCACAAATTACAATTTAACTGCAACAAAGTGAAATTATTATAACTGTTAGAACTGTTATAACTTAATATAACTTTTAGACTGTCATAACTTAAATTAACATTATTATAGAACCATAATAAACTTAAATTAACATAAACATGTAGATAACATTTTACTTGGAAGCATAACTTAACTTTACAATAAGAATATTTTAACTTTTGAAATTATTACAAATTCAGCTATGGGGTACAGAAATAGTGATCACATTCACCTTTTAAAACTACAACTTAGTTTTACAAACAAGAACACTTAACAAGAACACTTACTCCCCCTAAAATTACAAGTAAACAAAAGGAGAATAACTGTAAATATAATTGTCAATTTCAGAATTTTTAAAGTTTAGAGGTATGTGAGTGAAATGATTTGTAAAAATCATATGGTTTTGGGTCTGGTGGGAGGTTAGGCCAGCGGTGCCAGTGTTTGAGTTCATCCCATATGGATGATGTTTGGGGGTTGAAATAGGAATATTTTTCTGGATTTGTAGATATATGGAAGTTTATGGTTTCTGTGTTCTTGGGGAATTGATTTATTTTTTCTCTCCTTGGAGAATTTGATTGGAACTCTGCTGAGGAGGGGGTCCAGTCCTCCTTATTTCTTTTGTTTGGATTTAGGTTGGGGTAGGACACTTGTTTGGTTTTTTGGAAATCTTTTTGCAGTGTTGACACTGAATTCTTATGGGATTCTTTATCCCATTCAGTGAATTGGGATTTGGTGAGGGTGAGATAAATTTGGCAATTGGTTAAGATTGGAATTTGTTATTTTTTGTAGTAAGTGAACTCCTTTTAATTTTCAAAATTTACACTTGCTTTTTCTGGTAAGTTGTCAGGGTTCTTTGTATTTGCAAGGATTAAACTTGCTTTTTCAGAGACAGAAACTATTGCCTGCTTTTCTGGGGCAGGAACCATCACCTGCTTTGTATTTCGAGGAGTTTTATTGTGTCCTTTTATTAGGACTTGAACCTGCTTTTCTTTTGCAGGAATTAGTTTTCCCTCATACCAGCTTTTGGGGGATGAGGAAGACACGGAGACAACAATTAATTCAGCTGCTTTTAAATTACCACTTTCCATTGCTTGATTGTCCACCTATGTTAAAAAGGTTGTGGAGTTATGGGTAGGAGTGGGTTTTTGCTGGAGTTTAGGCTGCTGGTGGAGCTGGGTTCCACCCTGTTTGGCCTGAAGCTACAATAAAAGGCTGAGTTGGGGTAGTTTGCCTAGTGAGGGCCCTGTGCTCTCATGTTTATGCACACAAATTTATCAAAGAACAAAGGAAAGGACCTTTTGGCCTTCAGGTTGTAGCATCTTCTGACTTTGAGATGGAGAGGCTTGGATGGTTGCTGGGATTTGCCTTGTGCCCATAATTATCGCTGTGCATAATACAAAGTGTCATCTTGTGTCTATAATCAGGACCATAATCAGGATTGCCTCTTATCTCTGCTCTCAGGGAATGCAGGGTCAGCCAAAGCAGTTTGCACCAAAACCCCAAACCGGGTCCCTCTGTCTCACTCACTCTTCTCAGATAGGACACGGAGCTTTCCACGCCACAGCGTGAGCAGAAACTGCTGTTCTGTGAGGCCACTAAGCATCCATGCACACATGTCAGTTCTGTGGTGATCCAGATGCCCTCCTCCAGACAGCTTTCTGAAAAAAAATGACTTCATATAGGAAAGATGTGTTTTCCACGTCTGGCTCTTGAACATTGTTTTCTCGCTTACATGCTTCTGTAATTAGCAACAAAAATTCAGGCACAGGAATATAGTGTGTGTTTGTTCCATGAGGAGCTGGGACCATTTTGATATTTTGCAAAAAAAAAAAAAAAAGGAAAAGCTCATTTAATACCAGCCCAGCTATTTATACCTCTTGCACAAACTTAAACATAACAAAAAGTACAACATAACTCATGAAGCAAAGGAGTGTGTCTGCCAAGTGTAATATTTGTATTTGGAAACATGGTCTATATTGTATGAAGCAGTAGCCTTCTAACTGCCTCCAAGATTTCTTTTGGCTGATGTTTATCCAAACAGTCTTGCTCTTCATTCATTTTAATGGCTGAAAGGGAGCTGAGTGTTTTTGCTCGGTGGGACTGGCAGGGCTCAGCCCCAGCTCCTTCAGCTGGCGCCGGATGCTCCAGGCCCATGGGCAGCAGGCGATGGCACAGCCCCTCTGCTGCCTCTCCTCCTTTGCACATCAACAAAAGCTCTTCTTCTGCCTTTGATTTTGCCCCTTTGCATGTTTCCTCAGATCTGTCATGATGGGAATGAGTCACAGCACCCTTGTTTAAAGGAGACACTGCCCTTTGCTGTCACAGCCAGGGGTGACCTGGGCAAACCCACTGGGTATGGGAGAAGCACTGCACCAGTGCCATCAGGGAGTCTGGAACTGGGAAACATCCATGGGCTCCTGCTCTGAAAATGAGAGTGCTCAAGTGGAAAGTGAGAATTGTGTTCTCCTTGTGTTTTAAATGCCTGGTTTTGTAAAATAAGGGTGCTGCCTTGTCTCATATGTGAGGCTGATGTCCTTGTCATTCTTTCCCATTCAGAAGAGGTTCACAGATGAACAAAATGTTCTGAGTTGAAAGGGACCCACAGGGATCATTGAGTCCAACCCTTAAGTGGGATTGAATCCACAATCCTCATGTTATGAGCACCATGCTCCAACCAACTGAGCTAATGTCAGGTTAGGAAATATTCCCTAGCTCTTTGTTCCCCATTTTGAGTTCTCTTTATAAAATAATAATGACAATAAAAATAAAAGTAACAACAACAATAACAATTCTTCTTCTTCTTCTTCTTCTTCTTCTTCTTCTTCTTCTTCTTCTTCTTCTTCTTCATCATCATCATCATCAACATCCTCATCAACATAACAGAGTTGTCTGGACTACCAGGCTGTGCTTCAGCCATACCTCTTGGGTAAACTAGATTAATTTAGGGACATACAGATTAAGTTAAGTTTATACCCAAATGACTGAAACACAAGCTTTCCAAACACATGATCTGAAGAGCCCAAGACATCAGGATTTATTTCAAGAAGATTCTTAAACAAAAAGTAATAAAACTTCAGAGAATGGTGAAGTTGGAAGTAAGGTACAGTTGCTACACAAAGCAGCAGGAGCAGGGAGCGGGGAAGATGCAAGTCATTCAAATGTGAGTCAAAGGGGCATATTAATAATTGAATATCTTAGGAATAAACAAAGACCAAGCCTTGTTTTTCCCTCTACTTTTTCCATCTGTCAGTTATATAGCACATTACCATTGCCTCACTGTTCAGGACACTATCACAGCAGCCATTTTTCATGTGGATGAGTTGTTCCTGAACAATGCAGTTGGCACAGACCACTCTTATTTTTCACATGAGGAATGTAGGTCTTCCTGTTCCACATATTTTTCTTCAATGAGTGTAGTTATTATTGTCACTAGGAGGAAAATCCTCCGTCTGTCTGCTAAAACACTTGAGAGGGGGAGATAAAGCATGAAATATTTTTGTTGTGGCTGAGGATTTCCTCTGCAAGGCTCCACTTCAGTGATTCACGGCTCTTCTCCCAAAGCAATGCAAAGCTGGGGTGGGTATTCATTGTGATTTGCAGTTTGGGGCTAAATCCATGGCTGGTGTAACTCAAATATCCACTGGCACCTATGGAGGAGATTTAGGCCAGAGCTTGAGTAAGTGCTACCTCCTCATTCTGCTCTGGGCTCAGGGATGTCCCTCATGCTGCTTCGGGAGCACTGCTGGATGCTGTTGGTGCATTGCCAGCTATGGGGAATAATTTGGGCCTTCCCCTTCAGTGTTTCCAGGGCAAAGCTCAAGCCTTTACCTGGAAAACTCTCTTCAAAAGTCACCTAGCCATCCATATCATGGCACAGAGTGTGCTTCTGTGTTTTAGTGCAAGAAAAGATGCACTGATGGAACAATAATAATAAATTTTTGTGGTGTTGGAGCAAAAAAATAGGGGCAAGTGTTCTGATTTTTCTCTGAAGTTAGAGCTATTGTTCATCTGGGCAATTTTCTGTGTATGAAATGAAGACAGAGATCTGTGTTTTTGGTGGGGAGCCACACCGTGGATAAGTGCAAAGGAATTCTGCCACAGCTTTGCCATGAATTATATGTTGTCTGAGGGATTTAACAATATCACAAAGTTCATCGAGAACAGGAACACTCATTTTCCTATCTTTTCCTGCCAACAAAATGAACAAGCCATTGAGCTTCCTTAAAGAAATTCCACCCAGTAGCTGTGCCAGCTCTGTCTTCCTCATGTTCATGTGCGTTTGCTTTGCTCCTGAGTCCCAGATGGATTTCTGAAAATGGCACAGGGTTGCCAAAACGCATCTGAAGACACATAACATCAGTATGCACAAATTGTAAAGAATGCAGCCCCTGGAGCGATGGGTGATTTCATCAAAAGTGACTTTCCAGCTACACTGAAACCTTTCATGTCTCTTGTGCAATCTGCAGTGCTAAAGCAAACAATTCTAGTGCCAGATTGTCATAAGGATATGAATACTTCAGCTTATTAAAGGGCCGCAATCTTATCAAATCAGAGAAGAAATGAAATCTCAAAGAAGATTAAGCTGCTATAAATATAACCAAATATATGTAATTGATTTATCTCCCTGCAAATAAAATCCCCAAACACTTTTAAACCTCTTAAGGATTTTTAGTCGAAGCACCAAGATCTACTATCCAAACCTTTGGTTTTCTAGAGCACTTGAGCCATGTTTTTGGTGCAGTGCTGTGCTTCTGGTAGTGTCAGGGGGGTCTTTCAGTGTCTCACCTGGGAAAGAGTGTGAGGATTTGGGATTTTTGAGAGAGCTGTATTGTGTTTGATTAATTTTTGTTTTGTTTTGTTTTGGATATGGCAGTCTATATAGTCTAATAGGTTATGAAAATAATAACAGAGGCAAATGGATTCTGAGTTATGGATAGTATTCCAAAGGGTGGTTTGTGACAACACAAGGTTGGGCACTGAACCTGAAACTAGTGCAGGAGTGTGTTGGAGCTGTGGTGCATTGGGAAAAAAACATGTCCACAAAAGTGTACCCTGGTACAGAAAGCCCCATGGGTTTGGGCTCCACGTTTTGTGGAAAATGAATAAAAAGTAAATAATAAAGTGAGAAGAGAGCAAGTGAGAAAGTGCAAGGAGCTATAAGATTAAGGGCTTGGAATAGTGACAGCCTCCATCTCCATCAGTGATGGCTGCAAGGAGAGAGGGAAGGTGTTGCTCACTGTGTCTGTCCCCTGTAGAAAAGGGTGGCTTGGAAGCAGAAAGGGTGAAGGCTTCTGCAAAAACTCAGTGGTGAGGAAGACAGCTTGCTCAGCTCTGGAGTAAAACCTCCATCAGTGGAAACTTCTCAAGATATATGGAACAAATCTCTGCAATAAGGTGTCTGATCTGCTTTAATGCAGGACGATGACTGGGCCTCATGAGGGCCACCCAGTTTTCCTCTCACAAGCAGCACTGCTGCAGCCACTGAATCCTGTAGTGTCTGAAAAAAGGCAACATCTCAACACAGGGGTTTGGGGATAGTGCCTGCATTTCCCCCCTTCTCTTGTTTTCCAGGCTTTGGGAACAAATCTTAAACGCTCATCAAGTTTCAAGGCAACAAATTAAGTAGGTCAAGTCACAACTTTGCCAGTTGATTTATTTTAAAAGAGTAAAGCAGTGATGAATTCCATACAGCCTCTTTTGGTAAAGGCACCATCTACTCTACAACTCAAATCACGGTGTTAGAAGGTTGGTATTTTTATGGCACTTCTCTTCACTTAAAAGGAAATTCTTATGAAGATACCTCAATAACTTTCTTTCTTCTATTTTTTTTAAACAAATTAAGAAGGTTTTTTTTTTTTTTTTTTTTTTTGTGTGTGTGTGTGTGTGTGTGTGTGTGTGTGTTCAAAGACAGTCCTTATATTCTGGTTGGAAACTTCTTTTTTTTCCTTGCTGAGGATTTCAGCTGGATCAGTTTCCTGAATTGAATTGCTGAATGAACACCAGGGTGAGTGCAAAGGCTGGCAGGAGAGAGTCAGTGAGCACATCTGGCTGGAGGCAGGGGGTAAGGAAAAGAGACAGTCTGAGTGAGGAGCAAAGGGGATCTGACCCCTAATTGCTTTTCTGAGGGTCTACCTGCACCACCAAAGGAGGTCACAGCTGTGGGATGCAAACTTGTGAGCCATGGTGATGTAAAGGCACAGCTGGCCCTGGAGCTGGTTTTAAGTTGGAGCTTTTGTTTTCCTTCCAGACCCTGTGGGGATAGAGCAGGTTCCTCTCTGAGGTCAGGACATCTCTGCCACAGCAGCAGAAGCAGCAGCACCCGCAGGTGTTTGCTCCCCCTTTCCTCTGCCCTGGTGCTGCTCCATGGGCATCCTTGTTTTTCCCAAGCATGAGCCATTCCATCAGCCCAGAGCAGAAGAGGGGCAGGAACCTGTGCTGGTGAGCAGCCCCTGTCCTGCTGTGGCTCCCGTGGTTGCCCAGGTGTTTAATCCCAGCGAAGGCTTTGCAGTCTGCTGAGCAGAGGGGTCAGGAAAACACTGCCCAGCTGGAGCCAGGACGTGCTGCAGCCCTTGCTTCCGTGGGCTCTGCATCCCACTGCCAGCACTGTTTGCAGGCTGCAAAGGTGTCCTGTGCCGGCAGCTTCTCTTGGGGCAGCTCCAGAAGCACTCATCCCTCTTCTCCTCCCTAATTTATCTTTTAACAGGGGCTGGAGAACAGACTGTCTGCCTGAGCACTGTGTGGCACCAGGTGGGAGGTGATGGCTGGAGCTGTGTCCCAACCTGTGTCTATCCAAAAGGGCTTTGCTGGACCCAAGCAATCCTCTGTGACAGAAATGCGTGTCCTGTGTGCTTCCATCCCATGTGTGCTTACACAACTGGCTTTGTGACTCACCCTTTCAGGTTCTGCAATCTCATTTATTAATCTAAAGGCTGAGGTTTCACCCCAGAGAGAACAAAGCCCTCCTGGGTACAGGGCAACATGTCATCTGTGAGTGGCACACTGCAGACAGCTGCTGAGAGCAAATCTTCCACTGTATCTGGGTCCACCCATTCCCAGTTCTTTGAAGGATTTGTCTGTGTGCTGCTCTGAGGTGTGGGCACTGTTTAATGTGGGCACAAACTTGTTTTTTCCTCGCCCAACTTGGTGGCTGCTCAGTTTCTGTCTAAACCACTGGTGGATATGAGACACAATTACTGGAACCTTTAGAAATATCAGTATTAACACCACTTGTGTTTCAGTGATCTTTCATAGCAGTGCTTATGCTTTTGGAAGCAAGATGAAGCCCTATTGGAAAAGGAATTTGCAGTCAGGACCCTGTTTTGCCACAGCCCTTCCTCTCTGACTTTTGCCAGATTAATTCTCTTGACACCATGAATTTTCCTAATATTACTATCATGCTTTAAAAGCTATAGGGAAATTAGGTAATGAATATTTGTTGAGCTGAGATGCCCAAGAGGGACTTAGAGATGCTTTGTTATGTGGCATAGAAACATTCTGAGTATGGAGAACAACACCAAGGTATGGTTGTGATCCTGCTGCTTAACCCTGTGCTTCTCACTGTGCAGGAGCTGACTGTGGCTCATTAGAAGCCTCGGTAGACCACTGATTTTAGTTTAAACATAGTGAGAAAGCCTGAATTAGTAGAAAGGCCTCAGCTCCATCCCCATTTTGACTGGAAATCCTCCCCATGCTGAAGGATATGGTTTAGTGCACATGGAGGTGTTTGGTTGAAAATTGCACTTGATGATTTGGTGGTCTTACCAAACCTTAATGATTCCAGGATTCTGTGCATGCTCTCAGGAAGGGCTCTGCTCTAGGTGTAGAGCTAAGCTAACAGCTTAACCCTGAAACCATTTGGTTATGTGCCAATAACCTCAGGAATCTGAGTTACCATGGCCTATGGTTATAGGCAAGATCCCCTGCAAGGAAGTACAAAAAACTCACCCATATGTGTGTGGGACCCCCAAAAACCAGCACAGCCTCATGCCTGCTCAGGCTTTGAGCTCTTTGTCTACAGTGCTGGTTAAACTGGCTTTTGCAGTGGGGCTGCTTGAACTGGGACCCTCAAATGCTCCCAGTTAGCTATGTTCTGCTCAGCAGTGGTGCCAAGACAGCTGACACTCTTTTCTTTCCAGGAAGAATCTGGAATACTGCAAAATGTGCAAGGTTTCACGTCCTACATTTTCCTCCCTCAGTGAACCAATCTCATCTTTCTTTCTGCGTTTCTTTCCTTGCCAGGGTGCAGTGCAGCCAGGGCAGGCAGGTGAGGATCTCCAGCTCCAGGTGAAGAAGCCTGGTGGGCTGTCAGCAGACATCTGCCCAAGGAGGGCACGGGATCAGGGAGCCCAGATATTGGGATGCTGCTTTGGTTTTGTTATAGGCTCCTTTGTGACCACCAACAGCTCTGGAAACTGCCCTCTATTTCCAGTTCATTGCTTCCTAAACCTTTTTTTTTTTTGCAAAAAATATTGCAGGGCTTGATTCACAAAAGTGCTCTGAGGCCTTGGGTGTGAAATATTGTGACAAAAGAAGGCATTCCAGCTCTTTATTGCATCGCACATTTTAAATCATGGAAAATTGGACCAAAATACAGTAAATTTAGCATAAAAAGGACTGCTTTCCAACTGCCTGTCAGGATCCCTTCAGCCTCGTAACTGTTTTCATGTGAAGCAATGAGTGTAATGCCTGTTGATAGTTGTTTGTTCCCTTGTTGTCTCGAAGTTGCTGGAAGCAATTTACAAGTTACTCTTGCTTAAACTCTAGGAAGAGAAGAGGATGGAAAATGTTTACTTGTTTCTTCTCGGTAAAGAGTTGATTTCTGGAACAACAGATTGGGCTATGGATGATTTGAGCCTTGCTGTTGGCTTTGGGGGTCAAAGGCTCTGGCCCTTTGTATCTCCACTGTTTGCCATGAGCAGAAATACGGGTGGCAGGCTCAAGAAAAGGTCATTGAGGGAAAAGAAACATTACCTGAAAGACAGGATCATTTACTCTTTGATACCGTGTGTTGGTACAGAGTGTATCCAGTGTTTGGTACAGTCCCACTCACTGGATCTGCTCTCCTGCTGGTTGTGCCACTGTCCCTTTACTGCCAAACAGTGTTTTTCTCACCTTATGCAAAATTGAAGACAGTGTTCAAATGCTTTTTGATCAGTCAGGGTTTATTTTCACACCTTTTCCTCCTGCGTGCATTTCTCTCCATTGACTGGCAAGGGTGGATGAGGGCCTGAGCACCCTTTCTGAGGGTGGCATCCCTGCCCATGGCAGGGAGGGTGGAGCTGGATCATCTCTGAAGTCCCTTCCTATCCAAACCACTCTGTGATTCTGTGACTGAGGAATGGCATTTGGAACTGCAATGCAAAGAGTTTCTGAGGGTTTTCTAAACCACACTGTCCCTTCACAACCTGTTCAGGAATGACAGCTAATGCTGTGGGGAAGATGTGATCATCTCCTGGGAGCTGCACAGCTCCCACAGCTCTGAAAGCATCACGATTTGTTCTGTTTGACTTCCAGCAGACTGTTTAATTATATGAAAGAGCATTGCTCTCCATTTGGTCAGAAGATGTATTCTGAGCTAAGTTTACCTAATACTTTCCTGATTTGTGTGGTTTTTGCTCTTTTTTTCTCCCTCCCTTGAGCTGGACAACAATGTAGTCTTTCTTAGTCCAGCAATCAAACATGAAAGAGAGCCCATATGTATAAAGTACCCTCCTCATGCTGGAACTTATCCAGAAGAGAAAAAATGTCTTCATACAGAAGGTCTGAAGTTGTCTCCCTGCCCATTAAAAAAAGAAAAATCTAGCATGAGAGGTGTCTTGGGATAGGGGCAATGCAGTGGCCATTGCTGCTGGTGCTGGGCTGTGCTGCCAGACCTGAATGCTCAGGAATGCAGTGAAGCCTTTGCAAAGCCAACACAGGGCAAGTTCATGGTAGGAGAGGGCTTGTCACTTGTCCCCTGCACCCCAGGGTGAGCAGCAAACATATTGGATTAGTATCTCTTAGAGAAGGATTTCAAGTCTTTTCACTGAAGTCCACACTGGCTTGACCTGAAAAACTCAGTCAGTGTGTAGGAAATTTGGGAGTGCTGGTCCAAAAGGGCCTGGTAGCTCTTGGCGTTTTTGGGAGTGCAATGACATTGTGGTGACTGAGCTGTGGGGGGGTCATATTGCTGCTGTTTTCTTTCCAAGGGTTGCTGCCAATGAAACTCTCAAGGCCAGGCTGGATGGAGCTCTGAGCAACCTGGAAGTTGTCCCTGCCCATGGCAGGGTGGGTGGAAGTAGATGAGCTTTGAACTCCCTTCCAAACCAAACCATGATTCTCTCTGGAGGGCTCTGGGTTTGAAGATGTTGGAGAGCAGATCTGCGCCTGCTGAAAGCAGTGGGAAGTTTTGCAGAAGGAAATCCGTGGGAGAAATAGAGGGATGTTCTTGGGAAGAAAAAAATCTCACAGTTTCTATAAAATTTGCTCTTCTCAAAAAGACTTCTGCAGCTCATGGTAGAATTTCCAGCCAGGACTCCCTGGCCTTGCAGTTCCCCTCTTCTGAAGCTGGAATTATCTGGCCTCACCTCCTTTCAAATGCAAACCAAACACACCCTGACAGTGACTTAGACATCAAAACTGGGCTCTCCTTCCGTGTGCTCCTCTGGCTGCAGCTCCCTGTGTGGCTGCCTGGGTGCTGCTTCCATCCCAGGACTGAGGTTCAGATTGGCAGTGCAGGCTCTTGTATGTGGCTGGATCTAAAAGTACACAGCTCCCAGAGCTTCCCACCTTCCTCCTCTCCATCAGTGCAGAGTAGTCAGACATGGAGCACTGCTTTCCCCCTGGCTCACAGACTGAACCCACGGGGCAATCCCTGCAAAATCAGCCCTGCCTTTCCAACCAGGCCACCCAGCCTGGCAATGATGGATGCGGTTGTGTCTGAGGTTAAGTCAGCTTCCTCCCCCACCTCCAGCCTGTGCTGCTCCAGTGTCTGTGTGCTGGGAAGAGGAGGCCAGGTCCCCCTTTCCTTGTGGGAAAAGAGACCCCGTTGTGCTGCTGGTGGTGCTGGGAGGGGGGCAAACCCTCTGTCCCGGGTGCCTTGATATGGGGCCGAGAGGAAGGGGGTGGACCTTTTGGGCAAAAGCCACAGGAAATTACAGGAGTACTGATGGCTGTGCCACTATGGGGAAGGGCAAAACACAGCTATTTGTCAAGGTTAACCACCGCCATGGAGCTCTCACGGGCAGGGGGAAGCTGTGGTGCAGCCACCACTGTGCCGCGGCCTTGCTGAGCACGTGGCCATGGGCACTGCTATTCAAGAAAATGGCTCAGGAATGTTTCCTCTCCTTACACCTACCAGCTGCACCTTTTAATTTGACTTTTCTGGGATTGTGTACCTAGTGGTGATTTAACATGTGGTGAAATATTTGGGGAATGCCTCTGTGCGTGGATGGCCAGGCAAGGGAAGTCCTTGTCCTGCTTTGGACTCAGTACACTGTGTTTTCTTTGCTCAGCTCTTTTTCAAGATTTGCTTTGTTCCTTCTGACTTGCCCTACTTTGAGACCATCCTCCTTCAGGATATCATTATCCACACACTGATTTAAATTGGGATGGCCCTCAATGATGCCACATTGTTGTACAATGCACTGTTCTTTTCTCTCCACACTGGCCAGAAGTTCTTTCCATTCCTGTTACTGCATCCTCTCAACCCAAAGAGACTCCTCCTGTTTCAACACTCTTTCTTGGTGTTCCCCAGGCAGGCTGTAAGATGTGGGAAGTGTAGGAGAACTGATGCATTGAATTCGGGGTGTTCAGATGTGGTTACTGCTACAGGGCAGTAGTGGCAGACTTTGCTGTTTCTCCAAGCTGTCACTTGCTGGACGTGATGGAATAGCCAGGATATTTGCAGGTGAAATGGAGCTGTGCTTCTGCCTCCTGGTGGGAGCTGGCTCCTGGATGGGTATTTCATGCCAGGCTGGATCCCCTGACCTTTCTGGGGTGACAGAAACTGCAGCAGTGCTGGAATGCTGTTTAAGATTTGCTCCTATGATTTTTGGCAGGCAGGAGGTGTATGAAGCTGGGCTGCACTGTGGTTAGAAGGTGCTCCCCACTGACTGCTTGAGAAGCACATCCCCTCAAGAGCTGCCCCTGGGCAGTGAGGAAAGGGGAATGGCTGCAGCTTGGTTTGGGGACAAAGGAATGGGCTAAGCATAGCAAATGGGTTAAGCACATCTGTACAGAGGCAGAAGCCAGCCTGGAATATGGTGCCTGGAGTGGAACGGGTTCCCAAGCCTTCTCTGCTCCCCAAACTTTCTGACTCACATCCTGTATCCACCACTGTGGTGTGCAGATGCTGTCCCTTGCTTCAGGCATGTTTCAGAGTCTTACCAGAGTCCTCCTGAAATCTGTAAGTGAAGCACTGTTCCACTTTAGGCGAAGCATTGGTCAGGCCTGTAATAAACAGCAAGCTCTGACATTTAACACATGTAACACTGTTTGCCCAGTTTTAAAAAGGAAATATTATCTAAGTGCTCCTCTGAAGGCTTGAGCCATCCACACTTAGCTGTGTTAGGTTTGGCCAGTTTGACCTGTGCAATATTGCTATCACTTCCAGAATATAACATGTTGAACCCCTTATATACTGTGCAACGCACTGAATGAAAAGTTTCTCTGTATGTTTAAAAATCACCCCTACTCCCAGATCCTTCTTGTGATAGAGAATAAATAAGGAAAAACTTTGTAACTCCCTGAACTGATAGAAAATTAGCACAGTCAAAAAAGGCATCTGTGGCTTTAGGAGTGCAGCTGAAAAGGAAAAATGAGTAAACCTGCCACTCAGAAAGTAAGAGGCAGAGCTGAAGAATGACTGCTGCCATTTTAGCCTCCTGGCCCTTTTCTCCCCTGTGCAAATGCAAAAATAGCTTCATCCTCTGTGCAGGAGGCAAGGAAGTGCTCTGCCCTGGGACCCTTCCTGCAGCGAACCGCTGTACAGCACATGACTCGAGGATATCCTAAATTAATTTACATAGACATATAAATATATGCATGTGTGTTTTCTGTATGAAATATGAAACCAGTGATTTCTTAGCCAACCCCTTAATTTGTCTGAAACAGCACAGGCATAATGGAAACTGCCCACACATTTTTCCATTAAAAGTTACAAAGGGAAAGAAGCAGGGAATTGGTGATAGAAAAACACATGCTCTCTCAGCTGGCACAGAAATGCCAAGGAGCCAGGCAGCAACACACACTCAACTCCAGTTTGCTTGGAAAAGCGTCATCTTTATTCTGCTGATCTTCCTGCTGATGATCTCCCTCCTCAGCACCTTGGGTTCTGTGTGTTTGGAGGGGAGGGACGTGGCCGTGCTCGTGCCTGTGCAGGTGGATGCAGTGATCATGAGGAAATATCTGAGCTTTTCCGTATCCGTTTTGCAAGTTTCCTCTTGTGGGTGAGAAAGAGCCTTGCCATGCCCCTGCCCCTTGTGCGGTGCTGAATGGTGCTGTGGGTGAGAGTGGAGCTGCAGATTAGCTGGGCCTGGTGGGTGGGTTATGAGCAGGCTCCCTGCCCTGACAGTTCCCTGACCCTGCTAGGAACGGCACGTGCCAGGTTTCTGCCTGGTCTGTCCAGCCTGAGAGTGACTTTCCCCAAGGGATGGATGAATGTGTGACTCTGCTGCTGAGCGAGAGCCAAAGCCAAACTGCTGTGAGCCATCTTGGCTGCTGGGTGGTTCCAGGGGTGTCCTGATGGAGAACGAAGGAAGGGGACAAAGGGAAGGCCTGGGGGAGCACTGGTGGGTCCTGAGAAGAGGCAGCTCCCTGGGCCATCACTCAGCTCTCCCTCACTGCCTTCCTACCACCAACCAGGGAGACACCACAGGTAAGACACTGTGGCATTAAGGTTCAACTGGAAAAGGTAACTTTCCCCTCTTCCCTTCCTTCAGCTGGCCTGGCCCCACTCAGATTCAAGTGCCAGGTGCATCAGCAACTCATTGCAACCAGCTCTGGAACCTCACCGTGAACGCTGTGTCTGGAACAGCCCCACGAGCTCACCAGCATTTTTACAAAGAATGCCTTGTGTTGACAGTGCTAACCAGTCTGCACAGCAGGAGAGGGGAAAAGCAGCTGGTAACTAATGCAGGGCTGTGGGGATTCGTGGATGTGTGTATGGTTCTGGTTTTTGCTATATTGTCCTATAACCCATATGCATCACTGTGGGTTATGCTAGTGGAATTTTGCTGCTCAGCAGCTGTCCAGGCAATGTGAAGCCAGGCCCACTCATCCTTTTAAGCATCAAAGGTACGATTCAATCCATTTATGGCTGCCTCAGGGCACTGCTCCACACATCTTTCACAGCAGCTGTGCCAGCTTAATGCATTCCCACCAACTTGACTCAGAAGCCGTGCTGCAATCTGTATCTGCCGATTGATCGGGGGGTAAAAATAAGATGAATGACTTGACTGGTTCTTTGTTTCAGTTTCCCTGTTCAGTTATGCTTGTTTCAATCCCTCTCATACCTTTGGGTGAGTGTTCCAATATGCCTGTTCTGTGGTAATGTACGAAACCTAGCAACAACTTCTAACCACTGACCTGTGCCTGGGCACGTGAGCCACAAACCCCTCCTCAGGTTTTGCTCTAATATGAAGAGTTCTGTATTTAAAAGACAGAGACAAATTTGGCCATGGTAAACTCCAGCACTTTGCTGAAGTCTACTACACAAAGTCATTTAATGTACAATTTTGGTCATTGGAAAGGAGATAAAGCAAACAGAAAATAAAATAAAATAAGCAGCCCAGCCCTGAGTGGATCATAATTTATTATGAAGTAGGGCAGACTTTGTTTTTAATAAAGACTGTTACTTAGGACAGCAGACTGTCTCAAACTGTTCTCCAGGACTCATTCTACAAAACACCTGGTAGGTCCTATCAGAAGTTATTTGGCTCCCTCAGAGTTTCCACCCTTGGCAAATTATGAGTGGTAAGGCTCTAAACTTTGTGCGTCATTTCATTTATTAGAATAATTTTTCCCCTTCCCTGACACTTTATGTGTTATGTTCTGTATTAATAGTGTAGTAGCATTTCTCAATAGCACCATAATTTACTAATCCACAAAGGGCAGGGATGTGTTTTATATTTCAAGAATTGTGACCAACTGCCCTCTCGTCTCTCTCCCAGAGAAATCTGAGAATGTTGTTCCCCTCGACATTGCTAAGCAAGAAGCAGAACTTTCTCCCTGAAAATACCTGTTTTCCCTGTGAAGTGATCCTGGGGTTCCTTGTGCCTGTCATCCATCTGCAGTCAATTTAACTGGCTCCACGAGCCAGTGGCGCCTTTGTATGATCTTGCAAGAATTTACAAAATCTGGTTTCTATAAAAAATACGGGGTGATCCCTATGTTTACCCTCTTTCTCAACTAGCCATGTTTTGTTGCTACCAGCTTGTGCTAGAACATATCCACGTCTTCCTCACCAGCTCAAGTCTGGATCTGGGATGCTCCGATGGCTTGGCCAAGTTTTCCAGCTGCCGAGGTAACCTCAGCAGCACAGTCTCTGTCGCAGATGTGCCGTGGCTTTGCTGTGTTTCTGGAGACCTAGAGCACAGTGCTGGGGCTCTGCAGGTCCAGGAGAGCCTCCAGCATGGGTCAGACCAGGTGTGCACAGCCCAGGCTGCCTTTGAACCCCTGGTTTGTGCCACCTGGGCAGAACAACACTTACCCTGCCCAGGCCAGTGGGGTTGTTGTGCCCTGCTTGATGCCAGGGGCACCACGTACTTATCCGTCTGTTAGCTCAGAATCAACCAGACCTGAGAGGCCAACAGAGTCATGGAAAACATTTACAGGATGCCATAGAAGGGTTTGGGTTGGAAGGGACCTTAAATATCGTCTATGTGTGTCTGTGTATAGCAGAGGGAATTGTCTTTTGTGTCTGTCTTGAATCTTTGAGCTCAGACTGACTGCCATGCCGGTCAGCTTCACCATGTGTGAGGCTCCACATATGTGTGTCAGACCACATAACCCCAAAATAGGCATTTCTCTCATGACATTTAGCCTTTGTTTTCCAAATGAACACACTGACTTGCAGCAAGACAGACTTTCACAGGATGGAACTGTAAGTATTTATTTACCCAGGGTGTAACTTTTATCTTTCATCAGAATGTAGGCATGAGCTGCTTAATCACAGGATTATGTACGTAAATTTGCACTTTATAAAGATTTGGAAATAAAACCTTTGCTTAACAACAGTTGGGTTCTTGGAAATCAAGTTCCATCTACAGAAGCCTTTCATGTTAGAGACATATCCCACATGTGAGTCATTGTTACAATTCAATAAATACTTTACAAAAATAATGCTAGCTTTTTAAAAAATTAAGACATTTTAAGACACGAGTAGTTCCTCCCAGAAAGCTTCCCTTAAAGAATAGCTACTTCTGTAGGACACTGTGCACTCAGCATGAGAAAATGGGGGAAAAGGGTCGGTTGCATCTTTTATCCCAGGGAACTTGTGGATTCCACTTTTACTGTTCTCTAAAAAATAAACTTCTTTCTTTTCTTAAAAGAACGTAACAAGCAGATCCAAACATTCTTCATATTAAAAACTGGGAAGAAACTGTGATTTTCTTTTGTCCTTTGACATGGATTCCTTCTCTGCCCTCACTCCTCCAAAGAGTTACAGCATGCTCAGTTCACAGGTAGCTGCTTTGGAGATGTAAGCCCCAACAAGATGTCTCCAGGAGTGGGCTGTTTGTCACTCTTGCAGAACCACTGCATCAGGACATTCTGTGGCCTGTAGGAAAACCACAGCTACATCTTCCTGCAAGCCTACCCCAGGTGGACTGCAAAGACCTGAGCTAGAAGGTAACAGGAAGAATTCCAAGAGAAAATTGCTAGGGATTTTCAATATTCACTTTTGACTATTACCCTTCAAAAAAAAAAAAAAATTCGTCCCTCCTTAGATATGACTAGTCATGTAACCAATTATACAGAAAATTGATGCTGTAGGTGCATTAATCTTGTAAACCATTCCCACATGGAAGAGTACATTCTTCAGTCCTATTGTTTATAACAACTTTTAAATATGTGCCTCCTCAGCTGGGGCCTTGGGGCCTGATGGTGATGGCAGCCACCCCCCACCCTCTTCATTATATTACAGATGGGAAATAAAATGAAATGCACATTATTACATGAATGTTATTGCAGTATAAAATCCTATCAGGACAAGACTTATGTATGTCTGTATGCAAAAATAGGTGTGTGTGAGACTGAGAGATACGTGTTTATAAATTACACACACTATGAAAAATACTTATGTATTATATTACAATTATATACATTCATTAGAAAGGAACTGATCAACCCCTGTCGAGGAGCCAATGCAGCAGCCATCATCAGTTCTTTGGCACCCAGGAAATGAATGCTATTTTGCATCTGAGGAAGGGGAAAACCTTCTCAGTATTCCCTTGCTTCTTGAAACTGCTTGTAGTAGTCTTCATCTGACGGGTTTTCCGTACACTTCTGCCCATTGTTGGGAGGCCGGGCTTCATTGTAGCGGCTCCAGTCTCCTTTGCAGATGATCCAAGGCAGAATGTCCACTTTGTAATGGAGTTCAGCAGAGAACTCGATGCTGATCAGGTTGGGTGTTCCAGCCCCTTTGCCCCTGGTGATCAGCTGCATGTTGTCATCGTAGCAGCAGTGCTGGGCTGCCAGTGTTGTGCTCTCCAAAGACAGCATGGAGCGGATGCAGTATCGCGCCGTGGGCTTGTAGATCTCCAGCTTCTCCTTTGGACCACTCGCATCCTTCCAGCGGAAGCTTTTCCTCTTAAGTCGATCATAGATTTCAGCAGTGCTGTAGGCAACTTCTCTGGGGTAGGAGCAGGGGCAGCTGGGAAGGTCGTTGACTACTTTGTGCATGTATTTCTTCAGGAACTCGCTCTTGCAGCTCATCCATCTCTCACAGCTGTCAGTATCTGTTTCAGGGCAGGAAATGGAAACTTAAGGTACGTTAGGCAGCATCCCAGTTGGTGTGATCAGTGATAACAAATGAGTTAAGTGTAGCTGCTCAGCACCAGTGCTCTGCTTTTGGAAGAAAGGGCAGCCACAGCTTGCTGCCCTGCCCACAGCGCTGTCTTGTCAGATAAAGACATCACCTGTGACTGACTTCAGTGCCTCAGGCAATGCTAGTCTGAGTTACAGTGCAGAACCAGGCCAGCAGGAATCTGTGACACTTCATCTACCTGGCAAATTCTAATTAAGCTACTGATAACCCCATGCAGCACAAAAGACACTACCATGGGTTGATAAGCAACAGATATAGGGAAATCACAGTGATTTGGTGACAGTCTGCAGTTGGAACTCTTGGTCAGAACACACTCACCAGGAAAAATGGCAGTCAGATGTTGAAGGATTACATTTCAGATGATGGTAGAGATTCCAAGATGCCAAGCAAGGGCTGGATTATGCTTTTTGAAGTTCATTTTAGGCCCTAATTCAGTCTTTCTTTTAAAAAACATATACTTTTTTCTATTAGGTCTCCACTTTCCAAAGCGGTATTTCAAGCATCTGTAGTTCAAACATGGAGACTGACATCTTAGCTGGCAAATGCAGCCAAAAGTGATTCAGGTTCTAAAAGGGCATATGTGACATAACATCAGAGTGGCTGTACATCAGCAGGAGTTTATGGCACCAGAGCCATGATGTATAGCTGGGATTAAAGAGATCTGTAGACCAGTAGCATATTTAATACCAGCCCTTTATTATTTTGCAAGACTCTTCAGAGAATCCAGGTAAACATCTCCTACCTAAAACATTATTTAAGGTGTTTATATCCTTCTATGGGCTATCAAATACCCCTGCATATCTTGCTCCACACTTCCTTAAGAGGACTCTGCAGGAGAGTAACTAACTGGGACCTAAAACTCTTACAGCACACATCCTTGCAAAATATTTACTTAGTGATCTCTGTCCTGTTTTTCTATCTCCTTAAAGAGTCCCATCCTGGCTGTCATTAACTATTGTGCTCTGCCACCATAGGAAGGAGGTGCTGGGTTACACTATTTATTCAATTAATCCAGCATCCAGTGTCTCTGAGTGGCCACACCATGGTTTTGTTGAAGGGATCAAATCAGAACATTGCAGATATTGGATAGAGTTTTAGATAGTTCAGAATCAAGCCATGCCCTGTAAAATTGCTTTAATTACCCCCACTGCAACACACAGAGCTATAAAAACAATGTATTTTCAAAAAAGCCATTGCCCTTATTTTTTTTTAATGTGACATCTGTATTTAAAATGCTTTTATAGGGTCTTCCATTCAAGGTTATTTTAGCAAAATAATAAAGAGTGTTTGATTTTTTTCCCCCTCCATTAGTGTGGAATCTTACAGCTCTTTTCTGAATTAGGACAACAAATAACCTTTTTATGATGAAACAAGTACAGGACTTCAGGGGAGAAAGATTCTATGACCAAAGCAAACGTTCAGATCCCAAACGTAAGCAAGATAATAAATGGCTGGTATTATTGACATCTTTAATGCTGAACTCAATTTCAAAACAGAAAACCCTAAGGAAGTCTCTTATCTGTTACTGAAGGATTGACTGGGCTGCTTACCAACTTCAAACAGTTTGGTTGCATTGAAGTCCTCACTCCCTGCAAGTAAACTCACTTCTGTGGCAGCTGTCCTGAAGGTATCTTCGATCCCTAAGACAAACACATGTTAGTGGTGCTGGTGTTTCCCCATTAAAACACAATGGAGTCAGCTGCCTCCTTGCTACCCCTCCTTCCCTGGGCTCTGCAAGGTGCTCTGTTCTGGCAGGGAAGCACTCTGGAGTTGCTGCTGGGCTGTTTCTTTAAAAGCATAATGACCAAGGAACCTGTGCTGTTGGGAAGGTAAAACAGTGACAGGCCTGAAGACAGGTGAGTAAGTTCAACCAGTTTTCAAGGAAGAATGATGCTGGTACAAGAAGACTGGTGCTTTTTGGTCTCTCCCAGTGCCAGGGAGTTAAAAGGTGGGAGTAGGCAAGAGATAACCAACCTCTCCAAGCAATTCCATCCCTGCCACTTATAGCTGTCAAATGAAATACTGATGCCTGAAGTGGCTACCCAGAAACAGAGACCAGACAGGAGTGAGGGAATAGAAGTGGATATTTATTTGAAGGCCTTCAAGGCCCACCCTGGGGAGCCAGAGGCTGCTCTCACCCTGGACCCCAAGATGGATGACAAAATGGGTGACCAGTCACGAGTTCTTCACACAGTTACAGGTTTTGGTCCATTAGCATATCAGCATAAATTCGTCAATTACAACTTTAGCTAACGATGTAATTCTCCCCAGTTTGCCCCCCTTTTCAGGATGCTAGTTTACACATTCTGGGCCTAGGATAGTCTGGGTGTCCTTGAAGAGCAGGCCTAGGGAAACTTTGTTGTGTCAATCTTAACGTGAGAGAGCAGCGGCTAACAGGTTCCAGGACACTTCAGAGTTACACACTAAGCACGACAGGATTTTGAAAAATATGCAAGTTAAAATCCAAGGCATCAATACCAGTATCTCAACATATCAGGATCTACCAGCAACCTCCAGTTAATTGTTTGCCATCAGTAGAGAGACACAGAGATTGCCAGAAAAATGATCTTGCCAAAGTAAACATCTTTTTGTTGCTGCTTTAGTTCAGCCTATTGACCTGCCTAATGTTTCTGTGCCGTGTAGGTTTAACACAAATATCTCTTAAAAAAACCCTGAAAAACGTTTTAGGGTTTTCTTTCTTTCCTCTCCATTGAATTAAAGACCTCTAAAGAGAGCAGAAAGATCTTTAATATGTGATAACTATAATGTTAATAATGAAGTCTATCCGTCTTCTTGCCAATGAACTTTCTCCTGATCTCCTGAACTAGGGCATAATAGTGGCTTGCAAAGCTTCAAAACGGCCTCAGGCCAATTTTCAATAGAATTATCATAGGGTTTTGCCTTAACTCCAGCACTAGATGTAGAATAATAGATACCCAAGAACCCATTACAAGGCAGTAATTCACTGCTGTAATTATAAACAGCAGAAGCTGAGCTTTGACCTTGTAATTTTAAAAATGTCATCACAGCCCCAAAGAGTGAATATATTTCGCTTGCTGATCGTTGGAGGTCTGTTATATGACATAATGTATTCTTTCAAGTTGGCCACTGTTTGGTGCTAGCTGGTAATGAATACTAGAGAATATAACTGGGGGTTACTTGCTTTCTTCTGGAATTAACCCCTTTTTATTGAGGTTTCAGGATGTATGAGAGCATGCAGAAACACTTCTCCCATGAACTGCCTAGCAGCTGTTGCTTTGCAATGGAGACATGAATCTGTCTTTGAGTGAGAAAGTTCTCTCCAACCCTCTCACCAAGTCTTCTAAGTCTCCTGCTCAGCCCTGATTTTGCCAAAATGAAGACTGGGGTGGTAAGGACACTTCACATGTCAGGTGCTGTGAAAGAGTAGGAGCTAAGGCAAGGCTCCTTGGCCATATTTTCTGAATAGATTCAAGCCAAAACTATACATTCCTCCATCCCTGTTCACCATGCACGCAATGCCATTCCCTGCACAGCAAAACGGGAGCTGACCGAGGTAACAGCACAGCTGGTGTGACATTCTCTAAAAAGCTCCAAATTTGTTTCAAGAGTGTAGATTACACCCTTTGGAATACAAAATGCCTCTGCACAGACATGACTGCCATGACCTTAAGAAAGCCTATACCTGTCTTTTGAGTTCCAGGGGTTGGTGGACTGCACCTAGCAGCGAATCATCACTATGAACAAATGGCGCTGAGAATCAGCACGTCTGTTCCCACCGGCGCTCTCCCCTTGCCACGGAGCACACGGGCCCCAGGCTCTGTGTACAGGAGGGCTCTCCCCACCCCTGCCCAGCTCTCCTTGCTCCCCTGGCAGGAGGAACAGTTCCCACTCCCACCTGGGCAGTTGGGCCTGTCGCAGGTGCGGGACTCGGTGGCCATGCAGGCGTAGCCGCAGGACCTCGTGCGCTTCTGACTGCCACTCCCACAGGTGACACTGCACAGGGACCACGGGCTCCAGTCACCCTTGCCATCCATGTAATCTGTGTGAGGACAAACACGAGCAAGGAAATGAAGAAACAGGACTCCTACTACCCGAAACTACTGTGTGGTGTTTTTTATTAAGAAGGCAAAACAAGAATGGAATCCAGATGTCTCTACCTGAAGCTTGGACTGAGCGCCAGGCGCAAGCCTGCTGTTTAAATGGTTTTCACACTTGATGCTCCTCAGGGAAACGCACGCAGCATTATTTGAAAAAATATTTCCTTTCTCTTTTGACCTTTTGGCAGCTGAGAATCTTCAGCTGCAAAGCTGGGTCATGAACAGTACACGTCTATTTACGTCATTTCTCTGCATATAGGAATGTGTTTGTGGACCACAGACTAATCAGGCAAAGGATAAAGTGAGTTTTCTTTTCCATCTTTTCAAAACACCCAACAATAGCAGAACAATACTCAATTTTTGGGCAAGATGCGTGTTGTTGGGCTATGGCAAGCTAAGGGTCATGAGGGAAAACCACAATTTTGTTTTTTAGTCCCTTGAACAGGGAATAGATATTTCAGGAATACTGCTATGAGAACAGGGAACTGCATGCTCCTCTTGCACCAAGAAAAACACGCAATTTTTAGTGTTTCATGTGAATTATTAAATAACAACAAATCTGACTATTTCCTAGATGGAACCTGCTGAAAAAGAAACATGATTTTATTCTGTTCTGGTAGACAGCCAAAGGCACTGGACACCAGGTCTGCACCACAGAAGCTGATGCTGCTGTGAGTACCTAAACTCTTCAGAACCATCCTCCTTTGTGTGCTGTGTAAACTGCTGCACATCCCACCGTGTGAAGGCCAACAAACCAAGCCTGTGAACCCATCCCAGATTTCTTGCCTTCCCACTGGCCTCCCCAGCTGAGGGAACATTTGGCTTAATGGTTTTCCCTGCAACCTCCAGGAGATATTTTACTGACCCTGTGATCATATCTTGCAGCTGTAGCTCCTTTGGGTTACACCACCAACGGTAGCAAAGCAAAATCTGGTTTAGCAGCTCTGATGCAGTCCTGCTCTATAGCTGTAGGTAAGAGTACCTAAGCCACAGCAGGACCCAGGGAAGATCCCTGCCTTCCCTGGCCTCTGTGCTACACAAGATTCCCTCTCCCCCCAGGGCCATGGTGTCTGTGGGCTTCCTGAGCTGGTTAGTAGAACATGTAAATTGATTTGTACCACATGTAATGACTGACGACAACTCTGTGGGGTGCTCCTGAACATTTCTTGCCAGGAGCATGGAAGGTTATATATCTCACTCAGAGCAAGCTGCCTAGACGTGAGCTCCGCATGGGATGTGGGTGCAAACAGGGCTAATGTCGGTGTGCAAGGCCCATGGTTCTGGGATTTGCCAGCAGGCAGGCACCACAACAGTCCAAAAAGGCATCAGACGTCTCAGGAAAATGTGATCTGCCCTCTACGCCTGAACTTGCTCTTCTTCCCAGCTCTTTTCCAACTCTTATGTCCACGTGGCTGGTGAGGAGGAGGGCCGCTGAGCAGGTGCAATGCCTGTCAAAAGCCCAGCCCAGGAGGTGCAGGAAGGGCAGGGAGAGCCCTTGGCAGTGGCAGGAGGAGAGAGAGACACACACACAGGAAAGGTGTGAATGTGTCAGGGGGTGGAACATCTACACCCCACATGGGCAGATCTGCTGCTACATCCTCCTGGACAAGGCCAATGGCACACAGCATTTTAGGTTAGACAGAAGGCCAGGAGCTGTTTCCAGTTAGTTGGATGCTCTCGTGTGCAGCAGAGAGCTCTAGGATAGTTTTTAGACCTACCTACCTGGTGTTCACACTGTGAAGAACACTATTGAATATACCGTGTTAGATTTTCAGCTGCAGCTCAACCTGTTCTTCCTATTTTCATATTTGCAATTCTTATTAAGTTTTTTCTACCACAATTATTTGTGAAAGCAGTTTTATTTAACGTAAAAGAATAACTACCTAAAATATGAATTCTTGGCAATAAACCCCGGCCACAAATAAATGTAGGTGCAAAAAGAAGGGATAGACTTTGATCTTCTGGCCACAAAATTTAATACATATGTGTGTGTTTAAACACACCATTCCACAAAAACTCTCTCTTGATTTTTAAGACTCTAATACTTCAAGTTAGCCAAATCATGGGAAAAATAAATTTGTTTTAACCAGGCACTCTGCAGCATCTGGGGAATAACAACAGAAATGCCAGGGTAGAAGTACTGTGGCTTTGACACCTTGTTCTGAATAAAAGTTGTCTGTATTTACACACAGCCTAAATTCAAGGGGCTCTGAGCTTCCTGTGAGCACGGTTTAGCTCACCTCCCTTGGCTCATTCCCATGTGGATAGTCACAGCCTGTCAGGGCAGAGAATAGCTGTGGCTCCTCTCTGTTTCTAGTTTCTGCAACTGTTTCATACAACAAGCTGAAAACAATTGTTTTCCCTGTGACACATCTGGAAGAACATTACACATGCAAATACACAATGTTCCTGCTGCACATGCCACTCCCCACACATGCACCAACATAATTCATTTTATTTGTGTATCCACCAAATACTACCACATTTCAGATCTTGCTTATTTATCCAATAGTTATATTCTGGTTCCCAAACCACCACACAATTCTAAATTTGTACTTACCCTTACTCTAAAAAGAAATATGAAACCTTGTTTCCTTTACTTTTAAAAAAAGCACACGTCAGACTAAAAAAAGGCCCTCTTCTGGGATAACTGGTATGATTTTCAGGATTATAGACTTACTAGTGGAATGCAGCTACCACAGTACAGCTTGTGCATCTGCACAGATTTGTATTTGAAAGCTGATGAACAAAAGCCACATGTTGAAAAAAAATCCTATTTTGCTTGGCCTGCTCTCAGCGGCGCCTCACCATTCTCATTTCCCCCACGCTTGTTTTTACAATCCCAAGATGCCCATACCGGGTCTGGAACGCAAACTCACCATACTCCGGCTGCTCCTTGGACTCGAACGTCCTGTGACTGGGTGCGTGGCTGTCCCACCCACCGAGAGGGTTTAGGAAGTTGCTGTCCTCAGTAGTGCTGTCATACTTGTAGTCCTGGTCACCGCTGCTCATGCGAGTCAGAGTGGAGGACCTCTGCCACCAGCTCCTCCAGTCGGGCGATGGGACTGGCCAGCTGGGCTTGCTGCTCTCCTTCTGCAGATCCTTGTCTGCCTTGGTGTCAGGGCCATCCACCACTTCAATGGTAACCTGTGGGATTCACAGCAGACCAGCCTGGCTGTCAGTGCCTGCTCCTTGTCACTGGGGAACTTTCCACGCAGCGAAGGCAAGGTGCTGCCTGGCAAAGGGGCTGTGTGATACCATGGGCTTTGCTTGTTGTGAACATATGTGGATTACTGAGCCCAGAGATATGTAGAGCCTGAATGGTTCCTTCTGCTACCTCTGCTGAATCAGACCTTGGAACAAAGGCTAGGAAAAATCCTGCACAAAATAATAACCCATGCTGTGCCTAAAACCTTTGCAGCAGAATTTTCTGCCTTATGGGGAAAATGTGTTTAGAGCCAAATGTATATGACGAGGAAAAAGAAAACCAAACCTGTACTCTGTGCTGAGGCTGAATTTGAGGCAAGCATGAAGCACACTGGAGTGCAGAGCCTGTTCCAAGCACTTGGGCTGACTCAAGGTGGGACTCAGCAAGGCCACACATGTGAAGGTGAAGATGCAGAGCCCAAGTATCTCTGGGTTTGCATCTGTCTTCCCCTCTGGCAGCAGCCCAGCTGTTACTGCTGCATGAAACCACACTTTGAGGCAGTAATGGGAGACAGCAGCTCCTCTGACCATTGCTGAGTAAGCCACTTGCTGCTGCTGCAAAGCCCTCTAAAGTAGGTCCTTTTGTCATGCTGGAAGAGTATAATGAACTGTTATGGTCAACCTGTTTATGGTTTCTACAGAAGCCCCGAACCAAAATTCAAAGTTTGCTGCCCAATTCCCTCACAGACATCACAAATGTCAATATCATTCTGCATAGGAGCAACCCTTGATTATTGCTTTCTGTGCTGAACAATGTGTAATTGTAAAACTCTTGGATAAATAATGTGTGTGCATATAGGTGGCTATTTAGGTAGCAGCAGAGACGAGCCATCAGAAACCTTGGCTCTGTGAGTCATGCAGGCATTGCCTGGCCACAGATAGATCATAAAATGCTCTGACGTTTCATGCTAATGTGGGTCAGTGATCACACTGGGCTGGCTAAACAACCAGAAGTGACTGTCAGATATATCTACAATGTTTGATAGGTATGGAGGCATCCTCTGCCTTTCAAGATGGTACACAATGAAGGTACAACAATCAGGTTGTATAAAACAGAAATAATGTACTATTATTCTAAAATTCTCTGTGGATGTGCATTGTGCATAAAAGATTAGTTTTATAGAATTGTTATAAATAAAATCACAAGACACACACACAAGAGAAAGAAAGAAAAGGTCACAGCTACCTGTGAGGGACAGTGTGTGACATAGGAAGCAAAGCAGAACAGTCATATCTTCAGAGCTGCAGACACAAACAATGCCCACATATCCTTTCTTTGGAGAAAGGAGGTTTTGAACCTATTTCATGCTTTGCATTTTACCATAGACCAGGCCATTGAAATTAAAAACTTGCAGGCTACTATGAAGCTCCACTGGGAGAAAGAGCAAGAGCAAGGGAAAGTGCAGTTGACAGCCTAATAACATCTTTACATGAGGGGTATTTCACTCCCAGCCTAAATATGGAATTAGAATGATTACTTCATTAAACCTCAGTTTCTACAGACCAAGAATTAAAATGGATTTCATAGGCTTGAAAACATCAGGGTCAGTTCAGGGATTCAAAATTGTTGCTTCTATCCAAGCAAAACAGACTTTTCACAATAAATGAAAGGAAATTGCCTTACTGAGCAGCAAACACTGCCAGTGGTGGGGCTTTAGTACTCCCTACCTGGAAATTAGTACAATTCTAGTACTTTAGTAGCAAGTATTTTTAGGACCACACTAACGCTCTGAGCAATGACTCAGCAAAGTGGAAAAAGACCAAACCCACTGATAAAAAATAATGATAATTGCTCCATTTGCTTTGATAATCTGCAGCTGTCTGACAGTCAGTCAGCACGAACTTGCATTATTTCAGCTAGGGACAATTTGAAGAACCACAGGAACTTGGTTTTACGTAATGATTGACGATGCCAAGTCAGTTTAAGGAAAACAGGGTTTGCAGGGACTGAGAAATGTCTGCTGAGCTTGGTGCCACACTGGTGAGGAAAGGCAGGTGGAACACATGCTTCCAGTGTGGTCAGACCCCAGCAGATCTCCAGCAGCACTGTCACTAACTTACTTCCAAGACATATCTGTGCAATCAGCCCCTTCAGCCTGTTTTTACCACTGAGGGAGCTTATTAGAAAGGCCTCTAAAACGTGTTTTCCAACACACAGCTAATTTAAAAACCAAAAACAGCAGAAGCAAAATCCAGTGTTGCAGTCTGACACATACCTACATTCCTCGCTCCACTGCTTTAGGCTTTGATTACCAAGGTGTTTACTGTGGCATAAAAACCATACAGTGAAAGAAATTCTATAAAGAATCCTGGGACTGTCTGTGCTGCCATTCTCAGAAATTAGAAGCCACCTTCAATTGACTCTGGTGTTTCCAGGGACTTGGCTGTGCTCTGCCAGCTTCATTTGACTTAATGGACCTTCCAGAGGCAGAGAGGAAATCCATGTGTAATCCTAGTAATCCCTCCTCCACTCTATGACCCAAAAGTTAGGGAAGAATTGTGAGAAGAGGATGCTGTTTCGGTGAGCAAATGCTTCCTTATCCCAGTCTAAAATTTTGAAAAAGGAGCTTTCACTGAATTCTTCCCAATACTTACAGATGGACTTAGAGTGTGAGTCCATGACTGTACATACACATATACTTGTACACACACGGCACTGAGACATGTAACCTGTTTGGTCAGTTTCTATATTGGGGGCTGTTTATAGAAAGGAATAAAGAAATCAAGAACTAGAGAACAAAGATCAAGAACTGGAGTAATAAAAAATGCATTTAGAGAAGCTCTGGAAAAGCTTTCATGCTGTATAAGTATTCCAACAAAAACAAGTTCTCCTAAAAATTAAAAAGTAGATCTGGTTTAGCAATTCTATCTTGGAGACCATTTTAGAAGCTAATTTCTTCTTCCAGTGTTTATCAAAACTGTAAAGGTTCTTCTTTCTTTTTCTCAAGCTTCCCAAAATGTCTGTGGTAACACAGTTCTTGTATAAATCCACAATCATCCCCAGAAGTATTCAAACCTAAAATAAAGTTACTTCTTTTATGGTTGTACAAGCTAGGAATAAGGACATTCCTCTGAAAACTGTTAAAAGCAATTGGCATAGGCACATTAAACCAACAGATTTGCAGTCCATTTCTAATGAAACAAGTGTATCAAGCACAGATGTCTCCAGACACCAACATTCAATTTTCTCCCGGCCAAAAATATACAGAAGATAAATATTATCCCAGCCTGCTGGAGTGCACAAAAAGTTCTGTGTTTTTCGGCCTGTTTACTGAGACAATGTTTCTGAATTCACTTACTGGTGTAAACATTGCCCTAAGCAACTGGAAGATTATGTTTCAGGAAGAACTATGTGTGTGATATTGTGCAAGTAGCCAATCCTACAACATTTCTATCCTCTTTCTTTCATGCAATCCATGCAAATTTTTAATACAGAACTTGCCATTCTGACAAGATAGACGTGAGCAAGTCAGCAATGAAGTAACAGGAGACCCAGCAGCTTCAAATGACAAACATAAATGACAGGTAAAAAGCACACGTAATAAAATGTGTGAAAAGTGACGCTATGACGCAGGTGGAGGTGACGGAAACGTCCACGGGTGAACCTGGAGAAGAGCTGAGGTCTGCAGTTCGTTTTTCAAATCAGACCACACAGCCTTGTTTCTCTGTAGTTGTGTATGTTCCTGGGGGGGTGGGTTTGGGTAGATGTTTTTCTAAGAGAAGGTAGTAACCCAGTGGGTATCAAAGGGAGAAAATAGGTAACAAACAGGTAACAAAGCTAACACAGCAGCACTGGAGTGCTGTGACTGGTGGATATGGCCACAGGCCTCATGGCAAATGACAAAGACCAAGCAGACATTAACTTCTTCTGGTTTAAAACCATTCCTGTCAATTAACATGTTTATCATGATGGTTTTAAAAAGGAATCCTACCTGTTTGTGTGCAGTTTTCACCCAGAACATGCCACCTCATCCAAATGTTTAACACATTCATTAGAACTGGAGCTCACTCAGCTGTGTTTGAGCTCTATTGGTCATGAAGCTTGACCAAGATTTAAGTTCAGTGAGGAGTATTAGTATCAACAAAATGCCCTTATGCCCAAAGAGGTTGTGAACTCCTCATCCCTGGAGTTGTGACCAGGCTGGATAGCACTCTGAATAACCTGATCTAGTAGAAGATATCCCTCCCCATGGCAGGGGGACTTGAACCAGATGGTCTTGAAGGTCCTTTCCAACCCAAACTACTCTATGGTTCTATGAGTTTTCCCTTTTCTGCTCATTGGTCATGGTGTCCAGCATGTTGAGGAAGCAGCAAAGCAGTGCAACAACAAAGCAGTCCACTCCCTGTCCCTGTTGCAGTTCACAAACTTGGGAAACCAGTACTGAAAAGCAAAGGGGAGGGACAAGAGCAAGAGCTCAGTTGCAGGTTGAAACATCCGGCTCCAGACAGAGGGTTGGCTGCAAAGAGTGTAGAGGTTGAAGAAGGATGTTTGGAACAGACAGGAAAAATCCATCAGAAATGGAAAATAGACAGGTTCCAGTACACCTTCCATGTGACTTCATTCTGCTACTCAGGGGTAAGAACAATTCTGACCTACTCTGAATAATAACCCTGACCAATTACAGGGTCTGCATAGACATGCCTTGGCTGGTCTGTGAAACAAGTGCAAACCTAGACAACAGGGATTTTCCACTTGTAAAAGGAAAAAAAACTGTTATCAGTTTTTGTAATCACCTTCTCATCTAGAAGTCTTCCAGGCATTGACAGAACTGTTAAAATGACAAAAAAAGAAAACAAAATACCCCAAACCAAGCAGCCAGTCTTTGCTCAACAGCAGCTACTGTGGTTACTCTCAACCATCAGCATGGAAGCACAGCTGAGGCATAAAATGCCACTTGAAATGATGGGAGATTTTACAAGGCTACAAGAAGGATGGTGAGTGTTGTCCTGGTCTTGTATGCAAAGAGTCACATCCATTTGGATTACTGCAGCTCTGTTGCTTCTGAGGGTTTTCTACAGGCATTCTGCTGTACTTAGATTATCATCTGATAAATGCAGTGGTACCTGGGGTAATCTGAATTCTTCTGATGTTGATGTTGTTCTGATATTTACCAGCTCATCTCTAAGAGAGCACACATCAGGGCATGACACAGCAGGTGCCATCTCACAGGAACCAGAGAAGGAATGGCCCTAAAGAGAACTCACTGGAGTATCTTTTCCACCTGCTTTTTGGTAGAATTTTATGCCTCTTTCTTAGATATTTAATTTCCCAGGTATAATTTCCATTAAAATATATTATTTTTGGTCTATGCAGTAGAAGGAAAAGAGAGGCTTTGAGCCATTCAGAAGAAAATGTGGACACTGTGCTATCTTAAAACAGAGGCTATTTTCTCCTTTCCAACCTCTCAGTTCTAGAAGGACTCTTTAAAACAACACTCCCAGGATTGTAAACTACAGAGCCGGGAGCCATTGTGCAAAAGGAATAATAAGCATCAATTCTGTTTACACCTGCCAAATAGCTGATGAGAAATTTTTCAAGTCAACAAGTGTCACTATTTCTGTTCAGGTCAGTATAGTGCTGTTTAACAAGCAAGAATTTGCCATAAATCTGGTCTTTTCCTAAAAGAGTAGGCCAACTTTTATAACCTTTAGATAAAGAAATAAACTTTCTCTGCCTCTGTAAGGAATTAATGGGAGTTTTATCTCCATGAGGCTTGACCAGCTGCAAGACTGTCAACCAAGAAGCCAAAGAAGGTCTGCATATCACTATTTACACACCTAAGGAAGCAGATAAATTCAGAGTAAATAAAATGCAGAACTTAGGGAACCTGTTTCTGAAAGGGCTCATCCTTGTGCACAAGGGCTCTGGGATCAATGTTGCCCAATACTTTCCAGTTTACAGGACCAGTCTTCCCAGTTCTCAGAGTCCAGCAAAACTGCTGACATAGATGCTGACACATTTCCAAGATCAGGTGGTGAAAAAGAGGTCACAGCAGCAGCAGTTAATATGAAGACAAGCCAGGGAACTGCCTCCATCTCTTTTATCCCTGTGTCTAAACACTGTATGCTGTTACCACTCAGAGAAGGTTTTTGTTTCCTCCTGTCCTCTGCAGTTCACACACGGTTCAAACAGTGATGTGACACGATTTGCTTCACGCCAAAATCTGGGGCCCCTACAGCTTCCCAATCTTCCCTTCCTAAAGCTTTCTGCTAGGGTTTTCCTAGCATGAGGGATGTGTTCCATCACCACATGTTGGACATGTTTACTACCTGCCCTTGGCCCAAACCTATGAGACTTCATAATGTTCCAACTCATCTACGGTGAACACAAGGGAGCAGCACAGTGGAGGCAGCTCGTTCTCACCCAGTCATGGGATCATGTACTGGTTTGGGTTGGAGAGGGTCTTAGGGATCAGCTCATTCCATCCCCACCATTATGGGCAAGGACACTCTCCACCAGACCAGGTTGCTCAGAGCCCCATCCAGCCTGGCCTTGAACACTTCGAGAGATGGGGCAGCCACAGTTTCTTCTGGGCATCCTGTGCCAGGGCCTCACCACCCTGAGAGTGAAGAGTTTCTTCCTAAAACTATTCTAAACTTATCCTCTGTCAGTTTAAAGCCATTCTTTCTTGTCCTATCACTCCATGCCCTTGTAAAAAGTCCTTCTACAGCTCTCTTGGAGCCCCTTTAGCACTGGAAGGTACTCTAAGGTCTCCCCTGAGCTGCCTTTTCTCCAAGCTGAACAGCCCCAGCCCTTTCAGCCTGTCTCCAGACCAGAGGTACTCCAGCCCTCTTGAGCATGCTGGCCTCTCACCAGCAGATCTATTACATCTTTACATACATACTTCTTAGACATATCAAAAGGATGGTAATTTTGTGGGCTGGGGGACTATAAGAAGCCAGGAATTAATTTAACCAGAAAACCAGATCTATTAGTGCATTGTTTTTATAAGCACATTTTAGGCAGAACAACATTTGAATTTATTGTTTTGGTTAAAAAAGACTGCTTATTAATGCCAGTGTTGCTTTAAGGCTCTGAATTAAAAACAAATCACTCATTTTTTCCTCTTTCCGATCCTTGAAGTTTCAAGATGCAAGTGGCTTGTAAGAGGCTGTTCCAAACCCAAGAACAGTTTGAAGAATAACATATAACAAAGTTTCTTGCAGACAATTTTTTTTTACTCCAAGCAGCTGCTGCAGAAATTAACTCTAAGTCTCATTTCCACACAAAGGAATGCATTTTGAGCTGAAACTGAAAGACTTGTTCCCTGTCAGCCTTTGGAGATGGTTGCATTTTATAACAGCATACCAAAAGCAAATCTGTTCACAAGTTTTACAACAATAAACTGAAGACAGAAATTAAAATACCCATTTATTATCAATGAAGGTAATATACTCCAAAATGGCAATCACAAAGACGGGTTTAGTATCACAAACAAGTCTACATTGATCTCTACACTTTTGCAACCAACACCGTCCAAGGAGAAATTCAGAAAAAATTTGCAATATCTGCATTAACTTAGAGAGGAAAAGTATGTATTATATATATTTCATATATAATGCTATGTTACATTACATTAGATTGTACTATATACGTTCTCTGTTGGTAGAGACAGATTGCTCTGGCTGCATGTCATGGAAGCCAAGCTGAAAGTTGTCTTGGCTCAGTAAAATAACTCTGTGTAAGTTATCAAAAAGTCAGAGGTTAACATAAATTTGTACCTGAATGTTGGGATTCTGCCCATTGATATCTGCTTTTGACAGGTCAGGGAAGTTTGGGAGATCCAGGAGAAAAGATCCGGGTCCATCTCTTTGCAAGGATGTGTGTCCGTTCTCCTGCCTGAATTGCTCCTTAGGGAAGGGCCTGTGGGCAGCCTGGAGATCGGGGTATTCCCGTCGCTCCTCGGGGTTCAGGGTGAAACTGTCTTCAGGAGAATGGTCCTCTGCAGGTAGTGTGTTCTGGGGAAGGAAAGCAAGGCACAATAATGACAATAATGACAATGAGAGTGTGCAGTCCTGCCAGTGCCCCCACCCCTCCAATGGCTGCAGCCTTACAGCACCCAGACCCACGGCTCTCTGCTGAAACACAAATCTGTAACCAGCTGAGACAAAATAAAACTGAGTCAGACTTGGGGACTTAGCTCTTCCAGGCTCCTAAACCACTCTAGCCTTGTGGTGAGCACCTACACATGGACACAAGCATCAGACTTAAAACCTAGAAACATGAGGCTCTGAAGTAACCCCTGGGAAATCAAACTGTACCACATTAAACACGTCTCTAAAAATGCTGAAAGGCATCCTTCTTATAAATAATTTTAGTTTGCTTTGTTCCAAAGCGAAGAAAAAACACTGACTGCTAAGGCCATGTTGAAATTTATGGTATTAAAAGATCCCACCGCTGAGCTGGCAACCTCCCCTTCTCTCCCCTCAGTCTGCAACAACTTCCATCTCGTCTCTGTGTTCCTCACCCAATTTCTCTGGTCTTGAACATCTGAACCTTCCTTCCTCTGGGATCTCATTTTCATGTTTGCCTAATGGTGGGATTGAATTTCCCCAAGCTGTGGGTCAGCGGTTAATGCTTTTGTTATTGTTGAGCGCAATTTTGGGTTTTGTAGTATATTACAGCAGGCTGCCTCTGAACCAGTAGCACTGCTGCCACTAGCTTTGACCTCACCAAGGAGACATATTTAGTATCAAAACACTGGCTCCCTGGGTTAAGACTGGCCTGGGGACTTGGGGAAAAAAACAGCAGAGAAGTCCAACCTTCTTATGGCTACAAAAAAAAAAAAAAAAAAAAAAGCATGGGGCAGATTCAGGACAGGTTTTGGGTTTGACTCAGCTGAAAAATTTTAGCTTGAGGTCTTAGTATGACTGCCTGGGGAGTTTTTATTTTCAGTTCATAAAGAAACAGTAAGCATGGAGAGGGTAAATGTTAAAGACCTATCTTTTAAAACAAGCACAATTAAAGTGGAATGGCCACATGTGGTTCTGGCTTTACTGAAGCATATTTTTGCCAGCATTTCTGGTTAAATGCAATCTCCATCCAGCTCCCCTGGTTCAAATTAAGCCACAGCATACCTTTAGCTAAGCTCTCAGATAGATAACAGCTCCAATGCCTTTTCTTTTCTTTTGTGTTTATTTGCTTAGAAGGTTCTAAATTGACCTTTAAAGAGATGTTACAATATAACTCATGCACATTACAGAAAAATATTCAGTGAGTTAAAATAAACAAAGCTTGAAGAGTTAATCTCAGACTAAGTGAAATTGTCTCAAGCAAAAATGAAGGTGGTTCTCTATCCTCCTCACTGCACTCTATTTGTAAAGAGCAATATCAATTTAGCAGAATTAATATTGTCTTTGTATTGTCACACCTAGAATGGTTAGACACTGAAAGTGCCAAGAGGGCAATTTCATACATTTATATACAGCACAGATACAAATTCTGCATTAATGTATGTGTGCAGTGTTAAGAACGTGTGTGCTCCTGACAGTCTGCTTTGTGTGAAGCCTAAAACAGGCTCTTCTCTTTGCTGGAGACCAGGAAGGACTTTCAGATGCCATTGGTGGCCCACCCATTATTCAATATAAACTAGAAAGCAGATCACACAGTAAGCTCTAGGAAATGAAACTGAGGGCCACTTAGCCAACTTTAGGTTCCTTACTCATATGCTAGTGCTTGAACTTAACACTTTTCAGATAGAATTTAACGTGCTTGGTGCATGAGGATTAAATGGCTTTTCAGTTATGTCTGACTAACAAGAGGGTGTAATAGTGCTGTGATTAAATTACTTCAGTCAGGAACAAAAAAGAAAAGTGGTACTTAACTATTTTTACTGGGGTATCATGCCCATAATCTTACCTTTATTAAAAATAAAGTAAGATTTTATTAAAAACTAATAAAATTCTCACATACGATTCCATCCTTTCCCTGTCTACCTGCCCCTCCAGGCGCATCCCGATTCTCCACACAAACATACCCTGCAGCTAGAGCTGGCCAAGGCCTTTGGAGACCCAGATTTCACTCTCTGACAAGACTTGGTGTGTGATCCTGACAGGTCACGGTCTGCTGGGGCCTCGGTGGGGATAACAGCACTTCCCTTCCCCTCACTGCGATGTTTGCGGGGAGCTCAGCAACTGCAGCAATAAGGGCGATATGAAAAGCTTTTCACAGTGTCAAGCAGATGGGATATCCCATGGCGCTGGTTAGGAAACTGTCATGGTGCAGGAATGACATCAGGCTGGTCGGGCCTACTCCCAAGCTGCCTGGGGCAGCCACTGTCATTAATCACAGCGCAGGCGGCACGGGGCTGCTCAACATTGCAAAGACAAGGGGAGGGAGGACAAGGTAACTGCTCCACCCCAAAGGCTGCTGCAGGCAAGGCAGGATGGACCACTCTGCTTGCTCAGGCTGGACATGACCCAGAGACCCCAGTGACACCACCAGGTGCACATTTCTGATGGTAGCGACGGCCAAGCCCCAGAGCAGACACTGAGCTTGGCTTCAAGAGCAGGGTTGACTAATGGCAGGAATGGCCTGGCAGGAATGACCCAGGTCAAACAGTGCTCTGTGCTCTGCCTAGAGGCACTGCTGTCTCTCAGAGTCCCTTCTGCACCAGGAAAGTCCAAGGCAGGACTTCTTGGGCCTCTGTGTTGTACTGCAACACAGGCAAGTGGAAATGTTCAGTGTGTGTGATCATTCCAGTTATCTGCTCATGGTATCACGAGTGAAAGGACATTTGTTTCCAGTTAATAAAATGAAGAGAAGAATGTCCATTTTTTAGGAAGATACTTCTTGGTGTCCAAGCTGATCTGCAGTATTATTAGAAATGTGTTTTCCTGGTAAAAAGATTAAAGAGGCTGCCACAAATAAAAGTGAGCTTGAACTGCATGTGAAGAGAGGACTATGCTCACCCTGTGCTACTACATGAGCTCTGCAAAATTTCTTCCAAGACCCATCCAGCAGGAAAAAGTTTGTCCTTATTGCAACACCAGCATCCTTTCTGAAGAAAACAGGGTTTATGTTCCAAAGCTAATAGGTGACATTATTCTTATTTCAGGGGGGGATATTCTTCTCTTCTTATTTTTATGTTATTTCCCATGTTTATATTTCACACTATTTATTTTTAGGTGTACACACAATTTTATTCCTGATGCTTTTGGGAAAGCAGTGTTGCTTCCCTTCCTTTAAAAGCTATGTCACTTCATTCAGAAGAAACTACTGACTCGGTTTCTTTGAAGTTATGACATTTCTAATTCAGGCACACTGGTTTCTTACTCAAATGATGCATCTGCCCTAAATATTTTAAGATAAAACACTTTTTTCCCCTTCGTTTAACAGGATTATTCACAATGTTTCAACTTTCCATTAAGATGATTTTAAGAGGTTACTCATCCTGGCTGTAAGCTACAGTTCTGCAAGCCGCCTGGGATCAGATAATTATAGAAGTTCCTAATACAAAAACAGCTTAGGATTTTTGAGTGTTCCAAGTGTGGACAGTATGTAAGGACAGGAATATATAACCCACAGTTGTGTGACAAGGCAACGAAATAAACCCTTGAGAGAGAATCTAACACACTGTTTGCATTATAAAATAATACACCTTGCACCAGCCATCTCTGAAAAAGGGACGGCAATAGGTCAGTACATATCAATGCCTTTGTGCCCATCTATGAACCCCAAAAGAAAAGCACAATTCACAAGGATTTTGTGAGGATAATTTTCAGTGCTGGTGATCCAGGCAGGACTTGCACTATGCAAGGTTTAAGGCCCCAAGAGACAATCCTGAATGCAGGAAAAATGTTCTGCCTGATACTGCAGCTTAACTCTCCAATTATCAGATTGGTATTTTAACACCCTCCCTGGCCTTCCCAGGATATTTCTCCATCTGTCACGACAGACATGAGCTGCAAGGAAATGTTCTACTCCTCTTCCCCACAGAGAAGCTAGACAGAAATGGGAACTTTTAAAAACACTAAACTAAGGGAAAAGGGAATTTTTATGCAATTTTGGAAAGCAAGGAGTCCATCTCCCTCCTCTCTTCCTTATTTTAATACCATTTCCAGTCCTGGAAAAACAACCAAGACAGAGAATAAGTGAGGGATGACTGCACAGAAAATATTCTGAAGCACTTGCTCTTTCTCTGCCCTTCATATTTACTACTTTCCTTCATTCACTCCCCACTTGCCAAAGTAAGGGCACATTTGCAAGCACTGCTAATTATGGAGTTGAGAGGATTTTGGAAAAGTGATACAACTTGTATTCTAATAGCTCACAGGCAGTAAGAGAGTCTATTATTAAATCCCTGCTGCAGCTACATTGCTTTCTTATTTGTTGTATACTCCTTTGAAATATCTTGTAAAATGATCTTGACAAGAGGTCCTGAATTGAAAACTGAGGGTCTGTCTCTGCACTTTCATGATGCACCTGTACAGCATCTTCAACCACCAGCAACAAGGAACCTTTATTTATTATGAAACTTCACAGACGCTATAAAAGATTATATTGCTATCAGAGACAAAATGAGACCTGGGGCCTTCACAGAAAACCATTACAGCCATTAGGACTGGTTTCATATCCCACCTGCCCAAACAGATTGTTTTCATTTTGAAGGCTGTCGTGGGTTTCCAGGTTAGTGCTAAATGATCACTTTAAAATTAAGCAGTCTGGGGAGGCCGAGTAGCACACCAGGATACTACATGAGACTCTCACCACCACAGATCCAAGATGTCTAATGAACTTGGGTGATCTAATGCCTGGAGTTTATTTATATTTTTCATCTATCATGAGTACAAGCAGCATGGGATGAGGTATGAGGACAGTGTTAGAGATGCAGGCAGTGAGGGTAACAGCTGAGAAACATTATGAGAGACACACAGAGAAGGATTTCTTTTATGATTAATGCCACATACAATCCAGGCAGTCAGACAGAAAGTCAGACCAGTGGGGTTTCACATCAACCACTCCCCTACTAAGATATTCTCATTTTTTCTTAAAATGAGCTTACCCCTCACTTACACATAGCACTGAAGGGAAAGACCTCACTCATCTGTAGAAAACTGTACAAATAATTGTTTCAACAATAAATAGTACATTTTAGATTATCACTGCTAATAAATAATTTAAAACAGATGGCATTGGCTTGCTTGTACACAATTGTTTTCACTAAGCAGGTCCAAAATAGAGCATCTGCTTTAAACATCATGCAAATAAAAGATGAATCACTGATAACAGTTGGTAATAATAATGATAATGATAATAATAATAATAACAAAACCAATAACAATAATAAAGTTCTGTTAATCATGGTCTATGTTTTAATAATTCTCTATCATTCTCCAATTCTCCAGCAAAACTGGTAAAATGACAGTGTATGCAGTTCTAACTTGCAGTACATCTGCCTGTGTGACTAAATGGCCATAGACAGACCAAATCCAGTCATCCCACAGCATACTGCTCTGGGACACACAAGCTTCTGGGGCTGTATGGCTCTTAAAGTGATTTTGTCTCTGTGGAGAACAGGATGGCGTCACAAATACCATTGCAAGTAAGAAGTTCAGGGCAGAAATCAAACCACAGTCCCTGTTGGAGCAGTGGTCTTTGTAGATGCTGGGTGCCAGTGGCACAGAGCGGTGCTTGGGGTGTCCCAGTACACACCCAGTCCACCACAGCTGTTTTGGTGCTGACATAGCTCTTAGGAACTGCACAGAGCAGAACCAGGATCTCAAAGCATCTGGGCACATTCATCGCAGAGTCACAGCTCTTGAATTTTAGGGTTTCTACACTAAAAACTTCTCTGTGTAGCCCTCACGGCCACATGGAAAATCCTGAGGCCTGGATGTGTAGCCAGGACATGTGTTATGACTGCAGAGATCCTCAGGCTGTAGGGTTGAGGGCCCTTTCACACCTAGGAAGTCCCGGACAGCCCTTTTAGGGCATGTGGCCAGCACTCCAGGACCCTCCACGGAGGAGGAAAAGGCTGTTGCCTTGCTGAACCTTGTGAACTGACACATCCCGAGTGGCAGAGCAGCTCTAACACCATTCTTCCCCCTCTGAGGCAGTTTACTCACTTGCAGTCATCAAGCTTTGGTCCATCCTTCGCTCAGATTCTGCTGGGGAGTTTTGCTCACTGAGCTTCCTGTCTCCTCCACACCACTGGCAAACAGTGGATCCACATCTGAACGGTTCTGGCTGACAATATTTTTAACTCTGAGCTTAAGGAGCAAACCAACCATATTATACTCAGATCTGGCAACCTTTTGCTACATGTTGTGGACACACATTTCACATCACAGCTATTTTTTATGCTCTGTTGTTTGCTTGTATTTCATGTTTTCATTCAGCTGAAAAATACAAACAGTATGGTTCGGCTTGGAGGTGAAGAACTGCCAGTTTGTATAAACACTTTGATAATAGATACTTGGTGGTGATTACAGCTCAATGTCTGCTGGAAAAAACCAGAGGCCCTTTAGCAAATTTTCTAACATAGTACAACACTGGTGCTTTGTTCTTCAGCAGATACTCAGCCATCCAAGGGACGGCCAAGCACACAGAATTAAATTGTGTAGGGCTTTGACTGATGCTCAGTGCCAAGTTTTGCTTGTAGTTAAGAGATATTTTCAGTTGCCTAAGCTGCTGGTAAACATTTAGTTTTTCTTCATGACTCTAAAGATCTTCCCTGTAATCACTGCCTGGCTGGAGCTCTCCACACAGGACATAGTGATTTAGTGGCTGAACAGGCAAAGGTACAGCTGAAGAGTAGCCCAAGTATTCGACCCCAATAACCTGTGGTGCCAAAATGCAAATTCCTTGAAAGTACTAATTCTTTCCAGGCTTTAGTTAAGACTTGCATAAAATCAGTAGTAGAATAAAGCTATAAATAGAATTTACTTATGCACTCACTAAATTTAATTAAACTAGTTTAATGTCACCCATCATCTGAAATCTGCATCATAATTTATACGTTAGGTTCCAGCAGAATGGGAAAAGCTGCATTAAGCTGCAATCAAAACTGCAAAGGAAATCCAGAATATTAATACTTTTTGTACACAACTCTTTGGTCAGGCTTTGCAGGTCAGCACACACACGTCAGTGTAAATGAAAGAGAACAAACATACATCTTAAATTATTTTCCTGGGTTTTAAACTATGTCATTTTGCAAGTTTATTCCACTAAATCACTATGGCTAGGATTTCACTTGAACCAGTTTTAATAAGTGAAGTTTTCATCTCTCCCTAGCTAAAAGAGTAACCTTACTTGAAGCCTTTTCAATTTTCAAAGTTGCCTTCAGCTGTTAGTTTCCAAGAAACAGCTATTCCCAGCCTCCGTGTCTCCCTCTCATATGCCACTAAATATCCACCCTATGCTTTCAAAAGTGTCTATGACTCTGGCTGTGTTAACTGGCAGATGTTTTTAGAGACTAGAAAGTGTTTAGTCCCTGTGGACTAAAAGTTACATGATGACTTCATCACGTAAGCAAAAGCTAATAACGGGAAAGCAAGAAAGCAGACAAGTGTTATATTCCAAAAACATGATGTTTCCTGTGCTCCTGGCAAAGCTACTTCTGTGCCTGAAAAAAGGCAAATCCCTTGAGTCTTGGTGCTCAAAACACACACACGCCATCGAATTGCTGCGAGATAATTTATGTGCCTCTCCCACCAATACTCACTTTCCTTTGGACGGAAGGGAGAGGGTGAAGGCAGAGGAAAAGCAGTGCTTATTTACCTCCAATATCCATGCACCAACTACATGCCCCACAACACTTGCTGGAAGGGGTTACAGCACCCAGGAGCTTACAGCAAAACAGCAGCAGAAATCTGAGCGGCTGCCTCAGGACCATGCACTCAGCTCCCGCAGGGAAACGCTCCTTCAAGCGCACCGTTTCACCCTCTCCATTTAGAAAACTTTGGAGACTGACACAGGAGCAACTGGAAGTAATTAGCATAAATGGCATCTGGACACAGAGGCAATACTTGCTGTGGTTTCCTATCAGGCCATCAACAGTGTGGACATCATGCCCTGTCTCTCCACCTCCCTGAGCTGCCTGAGTGACAGATCAAGAAACCAGAGGATGTGGATGCACAGGAGAAAGGCCTCCCTCCAGTGACATGATGGGGAAGAAAAGCAAGTGAGTAGACAGGCAGCACACCATGGCACGACGCTGTGAAGACCCTTCTCTGTCTAAGGGAGGAGAAAGGATCTGCCCTGGAGAGAAGTGTGGGCTTTTTTGTATTATAAATTCTATGCATGTATACATAAATTTTCTTAGAACAGTAAGGGAGGGGGCTATTTCCTAGAGCTGATTAAAGAAGCATGACTCGATTTTCAATTTCAAACGACTCGGGGGGCATTCCAGTCGACTGCAGACAGGAAATGAATACCATACATGCACTGAACAAGGCAGATGGTTTTCAGTCTGACACTTACGTGAAATGAAAATCTCTTCATTTCTGTCTCCCCTCCACCCCATGGTCGCTAGTTAGTTCTGAGCTATTTTTAGGATAAATGGTTTTATTTTTCAAACTTGTTACAATCTTAGCATGTGTCTGAAGCCACCCAGACGCCACTGACAATAAAGTGTATGGGAGCAGGCAAAAAGCATCTTTAGATTAGTCCCAGCAGCCCAACACAGCAGCAAGGTAAGAGAGGAAAGCGAAGAGGCTCAGTTTTGTGTATCCTTGCCTCCTCTGGTGAGGAACAGAGATGAGACCCTCATGGATAAGCCAGATCCAGGGAGGAAGAACAGCTCTATACAAAGAGAGATCCCAAAGCAGATACAGCAGAGACACTGAAGGCTATGGCTTAGAACTCACTTCCAGCTACTTAACTCTACTGAAGAGACATATATTTATCTTTTCTCCTCATACAGCTCTTACAAGCAAACTGCAATAGTTTTCATGGTAGTATTATGAGGTTTATAACCCCATATAACAATGTAATTGTGACTCCTTTTATCAATGGCAGCAATGCATTTCAGGTTATTGGCATATGCACCTCTTTCCCCCCACTTCTTCCATATGAGTGCAAACACATGATTTCAGCTGCATACTCCCCTTGTATTTTGTTGTAGGAATAGGATAAAGGAAGAAAAAAAACCTCAGAGAGGTGGTATTAATCTAGCCCTTACTCTGATGTTATGCAAATAATGAGTTCATTTTATCTTGATGTTAAGACAGCCAAAGCTGTATTCCTAAGAACATGAAAGAATGATCCTCTTAGGAGACAGAAGAAGAAAGAGGGATGGGTAGGTGAGAAAGGCAGCTTTGATTTACACTATTCACAATGCCATGAATGCCAGATCAAAGAAGAGCAGGAATCAAATTCGCATCCACTGAAGGATCTCAGCAGCTTTTTCAGAGCTATTGATCTCTCAAGGGCAAACCCTTTCAAACACTGGGTGATGCCTCTAACTAGCCAGAATTCCCACCTTATACTGGCTGAGCCTCTCATAGTTTGCTTTCATCAGCTGAGGAAAGCAGAAACAGCCAAGACAATGCTGTATCTGGGTTCAATGAAGGACACACAGAGCTGAGCACAGAAATGGAACTGTGCATTTTCTGCACCAGATGTTGCCTCTCTAATGGCCATCATGGCAGATGTTAACTAAAAACCAGATTCCCCACTGACAAGCCATGCTTTTGGTGACCATGGAGTGCTTGGTCTGAGGACAGAGTGCTGTCACTCCAATGAGAGCTCTGGGCAGGGTTTGTTTGCTCAGTGCTGACTTACCAATAAATATAAAGTCACCTCGTGTTTTGGGGGGGATGGAGTTGGAATAAGACATCTAAGGAGCTACTGCAGCTCAGCTGGCAAGCAGTGACTTGTTCTTGAGTTTGGACTCACCAGTCTAATATGAACACCCAGGAGGCACAGGATCCAACCCTAAATCAAGTGCTGAACTGTCAAACGCACCATGGATGGGCATCTTCCCACCACCCCTTCCCTTCCTTGGGAAAGGTGTCTCTGGAGTCTGGTAGACAAGCTTCCAGGTATTTTACCTTGTCAGGAGACTTCAGGATCATGCCTTAAGCAAGAGCCACTGGAATGGGGTGCAGTAAAGCAATTTAACCTGATGCAGCCCCAGCTGTTTTCCTAAGAGCTGCCTTTGGGCTCCTGATGTGGATCCCCTTGCAGCAGGCTCATTGCTGCTGCCACCTTTGCATCCCTGGGAACACTTCATGCTGCCTTCGACATTTGCTATGCTGCACACAGAGCTGCAACAGCATATTATGGATCATTTGTCTCTTTCCAAGCTCTGCTCACATTTTGAAGCCTATCAGCTCCCACCAGCACCCAGCACATCTTGGTACCTTGAACATTTTCAGGAAATGGATGACCTTTTTGCATGTCTGGATTGACTGCTAGTGCTGCCACCATTTCAACACCAATCAAAACCTCCAGGACTGTAGCAGGCCAAACAGCTCATCTGAAACCTCTGGCACTATTTTTCTGATATGCCTGAAGTCACAGGCAGCTTGGCTAGCCCAGGTCCCGTTTGAGAGATATATTCACAAATGTTAGACATACACATATCAAGCCCCCTGTTCTTTCCCAATAAAAGCCTGGACTCTGCAGCACAAGGTGAGGAATAGATGCTCCATTGGCCAGCTGCAGTGAGCCCTTCATAAATAACAACATGACCATCAACCCCCATAATGGAAAACAATACTCCAGAAGCTCTGTCCTGACAAACATCTGTTTTTCCTGTTCTACAAAGGAATAAGAAGATAGGAAAAGTTAAATGCTGAATGCCCAAACAAACTGAATTAGGAAGAGATGGTAGGAGTAATGATGGATGAATTGCAATCCACCTGCAAATGTTAAAGTCGCTGTACTCTTCTGCAGAACACTAAGTCTATACTGCAAACTTCCAACAGACAGGGACTGTGCTCTACAAAAATCATGATGAATGCAGACTTGTTTTTATATTATGGAGGTTCTAATCCTCCTCCTCCTCTGCCTTTGCTCTATTGTTACAACATCAAAGACCAACTGCTGGCCAAGATACAATCAATATGAAAAGGGCGACCAGCAAATTTACTGCTTGACTTCATTCCCTTTAAATGGAATAGGCACCATGGCCCTTTTTCAAAGTCCAATCACAGGCATATATCTTTTTTATTGGACATCATGTACAATAAAGTGAAGCTGTAACTTGGAAAAAAAATAGAACACCTTAAAAAAATCCCATGAGGTGAACATTCCTTTATAAAAATATCACTGTGGTTACATGTTTTGAAAAACTCCGGGCACTTCACAGGGCAAAAGGCATGGACTGGCTAGGTTATAGTTTAGCTAAGATGCATACCCATGCCTAATATTGAGTTGGTTTAAAAAAAAAACCCAACCAACTAATAAAAAGCGATATATTTAAGAGAGAATGCCAGTGAAATTCAAATAAACTGAAATGGCTGCATTCATGTCATGAGAATCATTAACTGCTTTGTTATAGCCTGCTCTGTGCAGTGAGACTTTAGAGACTTCTTCAGTCCAGAGAATCCTAAAATCAGGAGCACATAATTCCAATATAGAGGCTGCATCTTAAACAACTCCAGTCTGATTACTGAGGTAAGTTCCAGAGTTGTATCTACAGACATTAAAGATGGGCAGTTTTATTGCTCTCGTGTTGCTAAACAGAAGCTAAATTATTTTCTGGCTATGAAATGAAATAGTGCATAAACAATTTACATGATGTAGGAGGTGAGTATAGAGGGGTGTTATAGAATCTACGCTAGACAGCTTTGGTTTTCATTTTCTGTTTTAAACTATTAATCCTTTTCATTTCTTTGGGTACCTTGTGCAAACAGACATTAGTAAATATCTGGTTATTAATGTTATATTGAGACCAATCTCATACCAATTTTAAAATCCTGCCTTGATGCATATGGCAGGTAAAACCAAGCACATTTACGTTTTATCTTTTTAAACTTCAGCAGCTGCCTCCAGTGGAGTAATGATGGTTTCTTCAGGCAAAAACTGCTGCTGCTTGCTGGGTTACTTCTAGGGCAATAAAGATACCAAAGCTGTGTAACCAATTTTTGAAGCACTACCTTAAAAAAAATAGTTGTCTTATCACTAGGTCCTCTTCCTTGTTATTTGTGTTACAATTTCTCTGCTGTCAGTCACCTCATTTCCTCAGAGCCTGCAGCACAGCTCTTCCAGCGCCAGGACTTCACCTCTGGCCAGCATTCCTGGGCATTTCTCTACCAGAGCAAGTGTTTCAATTGAGTGCCCAGCCTGAGTACCCGAGTGCCTAACTCTATGGGACTGCAAAGGCAAGACACCTGAAGGGAGCATTTGGGAAGTTAAACCTGTCCCATGGACAACATGGACTCAGTCACTGGTCCTTAGCAGAGGAAGAATTCACTTTTCCTAGAGCAGCCCCAGTGGCAGAAACAGATGGGGTACTATTTGGATTTTACAGATACTTACACAGAACTCACTGGTCTTGTCACAAGCACTGAGCTCAACAGCCGTGCTGGCAAAGAGGAAATGTTAGTCTTCCCAAGGAAGAAGAACTACTGTGGAACAAACAGTCCTGGATTTTTCAGTGCAATGAAACCTAACAGATGGAAATTAATTCATGCAACATGAAGAAAGCCACACACCAGGGCCCAGCTTGTCTTTATGGACGGAGGTCCCGACGACATGTGCTATGTGCTTATCAGTTCTGTGGAAAAACTGAGCTGTGAAAGATTCATATTCAAGAGGATCTCGGCTCTGCAGCTGACACAGATCATTGACTTGTCTTACTTTGTGGAAGTCAGTGGAGCAAGGTCAGTTTAGACACACTGAGAACGCAGTTCTAGCACAGAGGCATAAAAGCCAAGGGATGTTTGAACTCCTCCTGCCTTTCAACGTGCACTGACTCCACCAGGGAGTGTGAGAGAAAGGTTTAAGCTCTGATTTTCCCCTCTCATCTTCAGGAGCACCTCCTTACATTAAAGGCTTAGAGATGAACAACTCCAGGCCTGCTTTCATCCTGCTAGACTGCAAGAAGAGAGGAATAAAAGAGATATGACCCATGGCTATGAGTTCTCCAAGCACTTGAAAAACAAGGACAAAAGGATAAAGGAACTGCTTACCAGTACCGCCCACACCAGCTCCTCTAACCAAGCATTATGGTGCCACAGAAGTGACCGCTGTGGCCAGCCATCCCTTATTACAATAATAAGTTACATTTCACTTTGTTTTCTTTCTTTTTCTGGTATTTCAAATCGAAAGTCCATGGAAATACCAACACTGGAAACATTCTGCTCTTGCTGATGTACCAATGAGCTCACTACGCTATTTCTTGGAAATGTTATTCATCTTCATGCTTTGGACTGTGAATTTAGCCTGGCATTTACTATCTTTAAAACCTGTAAAACAGGCAAAATGGTCTTAAAGTGCAAGAGTAACCACTGCATCATTGAGTGCTTCCTTCTGCCTTCTACTAAAGCACTTTGTAATTTTTGCTTTAAAGTTATACTTCATTATTCATTTGTGACAGTGCCTCCACTCAAGCTGGAGACCCATTGCTCTGCCCATCTCTCACAAGCTACACCACAATACTGGAAACTCAACCTCCATAAGCTTGGGCTGAGGTTTGAAAAGTAGAATAAGGGAAAAAAATGATACTGCTGAAAAATAATATTTTTTAAAGTAATTTTTCTGATAACTGAACATTATTCGATCAATTCAAAGGGATTCTACGTAGTGTAGTTTTAAAGCAGACAGCAAGGTAAGTGTTGCAACAAAAAGACCAAATAAGCACTCACCAGCACTGTGAAGAGAACAAATGAGGCACAAGTGGGTACTACCACATCTGTTTGCAAGAAAGAATGGCAAGACACACAAAAGAGCATAAAGCAAGCAACTCTGACAGTTAAACCTGCCAAAGCTGCTAAATCAGGATATAAACACAAAGCAAAATGACATTGCTTCAATTTTTTTAGGTTTATCCTTGTGTAAGGACACAATTGTCTGTCTATATATTTGAAATATGAGTGTATTTCAAGACATTAAAGTGATGCAGAAGAATGTAAGTGTAAGAAAAGTATGGCAAAATAATTTCCAAGCATTATCTGCACTCTGTGCACTTCTACATAATAAATGAAAACAAAGGGGAAATTCTTAAGCATGAATGTCCACAAATCTGTGCATCTTAAAAAACGTAAGAGATTTTCCAAGCAGACTTTTTCTTCCCACTGGAATACCCACCAGTGACTGGGTTTTCAGAAGTCATCTCTATCACCCATGATTTCAGAAAGCCTTTCAAACATATGTATTACATTGTCAGGCCAAGCCTGCATTGTCTGCATCATTATCAACACCCCTGCCTTCTGCACTTCACTTTCTATGATGTTTTCAGGTGCTGTGACATAACGCAGCTGGAGTTTCCACCTTACTGACAATTCTTTCATTGTTTTCTCTGATGGCGTTTTCCACCATTTTGGAAGAATTCAGCAGTGATTATTGATATAGAGATGCAGCAGATACGAGCAGAGACACAAGAACAATGCTGAATTCAAACCACAGCTCCCAACTCACATCCAAACATCACCTGGATTGGTTAAACAGATGTCTCCTCAGCAAAAGGAATTCCACGGCAGAGCAAGGTGTCAAACAGCTCAGAAAGCTGAAGCTCTAAGTGCTAGGGCTTAGTTACCTACCTGCAGGTCACAACAGTGCTGTTACCAACCAGGGGAGCACACACACTGAGCAGCCCCACACAGCACAATGATGATGAAACTGTGGAGGCCACCAGCAGACCTGCAGCTCTAGGCCTCCTGTTTTTGTGGACAGCTGGCACTAGGAAAGGACAGAACAGGGAAATGTGACTGAACCTAAGGGTTGGCAACCAAAGCAGGAGAAGTGAAGGAGGGAGTTTTGTGCCAATCAGGTGAGAGCAAGGGGTCAGTAGCAGTATGGTTCTATCACTATTAGAGCTGCTGTGACCAGCTGTGTTCTTCCTGTGTAAAACAAACTTCTCTACATGATCAACAAAGAGTTAGAAACAAAATCTACTCCAGAACTAGTACTGGCTGCCCAAGTTAGATAGACCAAAGTGAAAAGTACCAGTGCAGCTCCATCCAGGACTTCTGTACCTACGCCTGGCCTCTCTACTCTCACCAAGGGCAATCACTATAGCTCCAGACTGGCTCAGGAGGCAGTCTCAAACCTTGCATTGCCATGAGTCATCCAGCCAGCCACAGGGCTCAAGCCCCCGACAGCAGGTTTCCCTTTAACCCCTCTGCCCTCACACACAGCCCCAGAGCACAGGCAAGGACCAGCTGAGAGAAGAGAAAGGCAGAATGAGGAATGTCACTGGACCTCTCCCCGTAGCAGCCACCCTGTTTTGTGTTTGGCTCCAGGACCATGGGAATGGGCATGAAGACACTCTGATGGGCCAGAATGCATTTAGAACAACACACACTCTGCTTTTTTCTTACAAATAGCCCAATACAACAAAGAGCTGGAAAACAAACCTAAGTCTTGCTCAAAACAGAAATAAATAACTCAAAGAGACTCTTCAGTATGAAGCACCAGGAAAAAACTGCTCTGATCTATAGTTGCAGAGACAAAATACAGAGGCACCTTGTGATTTAATGCCAGGTATTTATCAGTGATGATCCAAGATAAGCAGTACAGTAACTTTTAGCTGTTGAGCCGAAGAGATTGTTTAGCAAAATATGCCTCATCCAAACATCTAGGTAAAATTTAATTCAGGAATTTATATCCATACCTGCCTGACATTGCTTCTCGCAGCCATAACTAAATAAAATATTCTCGGATACCTGTTCTGAATTATTGCAGTAGTCTAAGATACTAAAAATCTTGCCACATCCTACCCTGAAGGTGTAGTAGCTCTTTTCCACCAAGGATACTTTAATTTGCTAGGAAATTAATCAAAGTGATAGGTATGAAGAGAAGTTCAATTAATACTTTCTGGAGATTTCTGGGAGCTGGGTTTGAGAGGTGAAAGAATCTCTCCTGGGAGCAATGGATGCCAGAAAATGGTCCTCTGCTCAGTGCAGCAGTCTCAGTCCTTCACCCTTTTTTCCCATTTTATCCTTTGCTTCCACGCATGCAGCAGCAGTGCACGTAAAGCTAATCACCCTTCCTTCCCCCTGGATCCCGGAATACGCCACAGCCCAACAGCAAAACCACTAAAGAGCACACATAATTCCCTCCCTTGGGAGATGAGAGAATGAACTGCACATGGTCTAAGCCACTGCTAAAGCTTAGTGCATAAGTGAAGGAACACATGCCAAAGGGTGAGCCTCAGTTAAGAACCTACACAGAAAAGCTGAGAGCAGGCAGGTTTGACTGTCACTGCCAAAAACCACAAAACAGCATCCTCTGCCACGAGGAACCCCCTCACCAAAAGACACTTTGGGTTGCAGAGAATCAGCCTGTCCAATCCACGAGCCACCTGCTCTGAAAGCTATTTATGTAATGTATAAACTTCTCTTAAGGCAGAGAAGGATTTAGTGTTCATAGTAAATATATGATGTTCATCCAGTTACTGGCACGTTACACAGGCTAAGGGCAGGCTGGAAAACAAGGAGGCAGAATGTGGAACGGACAGGTTTTCAAAGATGACATAGATGATTGGTTCCTATTAGAGCAAATCAAATGTAAAGCTCCAGAGATCAGATAAGCTTCAAAAAAACCCAGTCTAAAACGTTCCCAAAGCAAACAGCCTGAGTCCTACTTAACTGAGAAAGCCAGAAAGCTGAAATATGCCACTGTACCTGACTGGAGATCATTTTGCAAATTGCCTGAATGCGGTACAAGGGTCAGCAAGAACACACAAGCCCTGAAAAGGCTGAAATGCACGCCAGAAAGGTAGCAGACAGCATACCATGGCTAAACTCGTGGCACTGAGCTGGGGATCCTGGGAGAAAATGACAGCTCAGCCCTGTAAAGGGCTCCTCATGCAGCTGGGAGAGCGACTCTTGTGCAACCATTTACAAGCAGCAGAATATGTTTCTTCTGGTAGGGCTCAGAGAGTGTTTCCAGCACAGTGTAATTGCTTGCATGCTTATTGAAGAGGGGGGCAAGGGTAGGAGCAGGGTGATTAAAAGAAAAAAAAAATCTGTTTACAGCATTGTGCTGCTTCTCGAATTGTGTTTTCTTACGTGGCTCCAGTTTTGAGCACAACTACCCTGTTTCAGGCTAATGTAATTCTGCTGCAAGTACCACAGTGGAGAATCTGACTCCATGTGCTATGGCATATATTGTTGGTGGCTCTGTTACTGCATTTCACAAGGTCATTTTTCTTGGTGTGGGAACACTGTTTTTCTTGGTGTGCAAGGCCTGCCATGGAAAAATTAGAAGTGATGGGGATAAACTTCATGATGAAATATTTTCTCTCAGAATGAAAGCACAGATTTTAGAGCATCGTAAAGTATTAATAATGTCTTCCAAAACTCATGTTCAAGCCTTGCCTTGATTTCAGATCTAGGTAAAAAGATAAAAACATACCCAGGCTCCTTTTTTCCATCTCTTAATATAGCTTCACTTGCTCTTCTTCAGAAAAGAAAGTTAGTACTTCTTTATTTTGTAAATATGTTCCACAACAGCTTCTGGATGCTACTTAAATTAGACCTAGTAGAATTCTCAGCAGCAAAATCTCCCCCCTCCCCAATTCTCTCNTTTTTTTTTTTTTTTCCCCTGTTGGAAGAGATGGGAGGAGAATAAAACCTGACTGAGAAACACAAGGCTGATTCCCTGTCATGACTCAAGGCTGTGAGCTATTTTACAGCTCCAGTGTGGATTTCCCATTTTGTGTTTGCTTGCCTTGCCACAACCCAGATCTAACAGCAGCATGAAACTGGAGCCACGTGGAGCTCCAGCAACCATTGCTGCAGCAGGGAACCAAGGGAGCCTGTCCCTCACCCATCCCAAGGAGGAACACAGGAGCACACCAGGATTTTCTCCTCCCTGCTGCCCCATGAGAACCAGTCAGAGTGGCCCAAGACAACCCCAGACATCTGGAATCTCTGGAGACACATATGGCGTGGGGAAGGGCACCAAAGGGAAAAAACAAGAGGGAGGAAAAAATAACTTGTTTAATTTTAGGCATTTTTTTCCTATATTTCTTTAATCTCACAGTCTAATTAATTGCAGGGGTTAACCCAACTGAAAGACCAAAGAAATCAAAACCTACCCTACAAAATGCTTCCTTCATTTAAAGGAACAAGGGGTGGGAGAAAGAGAAGCTCTTCCTCCCTTCATGAATCAGACTTCAAATGCTTACAAGTGTTTTAGACTATTTAAATCCCCAACATTACTTTAAGCTTGCTAAGGATTCTTCCCGAATCCGTCTTATGTATAAAGAACCTAATTCCGAACACCTCGTTTGTGCAAAAAAACAGCCCAAGTCGTAACATACCATATCCTCAGCTTGATAATTGCCAGGGGCTTTTGATACAAATTTGCCATGTCAAAAGACAGCTATAAACAGTTGCTGCAAAGATTACTCTTTCCTGGATTCGCCACACTTCACATGAAATTTCCTGGAAGGCAATGCTGATCTACTCCTCACCACCACTCCTCTCCACAGACCAACCAAGACAGAGAAACACAGAGATTTTTAAGTGCCTATATCAACAAGTCTGAGTTTGTGCAGTTTCATTTCCCACATTGATTCCTTCCCTGGGAGTGCAGTGCACTAGGATTTTGCATTTCACTTCAGCACATGCCACAATACAGCCCAAAACCTGCCAAAAATCAGAAGGTCCCAGTGCAAACTTCCCATTGAGATCTATACTGTGCTGCTCTGAATGGAAGCATCTGCCTGCTTAACTGCAACTTTCTAAAGCAATAGAATCCAGCTAGCAATAGAATCCCTGGAAGTTATTAAACCAAAAAATCGATAGACTTCCATCTGTTTAACCAGTTGCTCTAATCAATATCCTTTCCTTCCCCCCATAATGTTTTGTGCAGAGACAGTCTTTCAAATGCACAACTGCAGAATGAATGCAGTTGGGAAGTATATAAAAAATTTCAATTCTGCAAATGGCAAAACATTATGAAAACATGAACTGCTAAAGCTATCACAGAGCTTAAAGGCACAGAGTTTATTAAGGTAATCCGTAAAACATAATTGGACAGAAAAAATTCTTGAAGTCAACAATCTACAGGTTTTCATGAGACAGCCAACTGCAATGATAATAATCCAGGATAATTATCTGAAGATGATTTTCCTCTTGTTTCACCCTAACCTTACAACAGTGCTCTGAAAGGAGCTCCTCAGGGAAATGGCATCACCCTGCGTCCCCACTTGCCCAGATGTTTCTCTCATTATGTTACAAGCCTGTCAAGAAACGGCAAATTCAGGGTTATTCTAATGATAGCAAACACCTCATAAAAAACCTCTCCAAATTTACTTTTCCAAGGAACATCACTTCAAAAGGCATTTCCAGTGCCCATGAGGAAAGAAAGCATCATTTATAAAACACCATTACCAGAAATCTCGCAGATATTAAAAAAACCCATCCTGGAATGTCAAGCCAGTGATAAAACTGCAGCTCAAAACAGAGACAGCATGGTGGGGCCTTAGACTCAGCACTCCCAAGCAGGACTCCCACCAAGTTCAGCAGGAGGTTTTTGGAGTTAGGGGGACCTGACTCCAGTCTGTGACTGGGATGTTGAGCCTGCAGCTCTGGGTTCCCTCCTGTGGCTTGTGGGTTCATTTTGTGGACCACCAGGTGGGGATCCCATTCATACAGTGATCACTACAGCCTGCACTCTCCTTACTTTTCCTTGTGCTTTTATACTCTGCTAGTGCTATGATTCTTACCCACACAATGTACAGTTTATGTAAATTTATGGTGATAATAATTAGACATTTTTCTGTCAGTTCATCTCATGACTTGGTAGTTGATTTTTTCTTTTACCACTTGGATACAGGGGGAGAGAGCTGGTCAGGGCACATGAGATTTACATGCTTTCTCTGGGGATGTTGGTGATTCAACTTTGATCACTGTCTCCAACCATTATAAATGAATGGCAACATGTATACTAAATAAAAGGAACCACCTGCAAAAATACTGAAACAGAACAAAAAAATGTCCTTTACCTCTGTCGGACATAGCACACAGTTTGGTTTCATGGGAGAGGTCTTTCAGAAGACTGGAATGGGCTGGCTGGGTCACAAGCACTTACCACCCTAAGTTTCTTGCCTATTTCAGGACTGAATGCCAACCTTTCTCTTGACGCTCTCCAAGGAAAGCCGTACAGTTTGCTCCAGCATTTCCCGAGACCACACACCGATCAGTTCCCCTCTCACTCTGGGGAATGCCGTGCCCTCACGAAGGGGTGCCCAGGGTGGGACACGCCTGCCTGACACGGCTGCTTCCATCCCTCTTCCATCCCTACAGGCTGCCCAGGTTCGCCGGCCGTCGTCCGCTGCGGGTACAAGCGTGGGAGCCGCCCCGACGCCTCCCGCACGGCATCGAACCGCGGCGCCGGAGCAGCTCTGCCTTGCCACCGCCGCCCCCGACAGCGTAAAGCCAAGGGGGACGGGGGACACCCGGTGCGCGCCCGGGGAAAGCCCTCAGGGTCGGGACGGCGTGAGGAGGAGGAGGATGAGGAGGAGGAGGAGGCGGCCGGGGCAGGTGCACGGCGCCGGCTCCCGTCAGCCCGGCCAGCCCCGCGCTCTCCGGCCGCCCCCGACGGCCCCAGGGGACGCGGGAGGGTGGTGGAGGGGGAGGCGGGGCGGCACTCACCTGCCGCTGGCTGTGGTTGCCGGAGCCCGTGGGGGCGTGGGGCTCCCCGCCGCCGCCGCCGCCGCCGCCGCCGCGCAGCA
>VZTR01005698.1:91625-165027 GCA_013400775.1 Chaetops frenatus | reverse complement strand
TCGCCCTGCCCTGCCCGCCCCGCCGGGCCCGCGCTGCCCCGGCCCCTCGGGGTGCGGGGGGGACGCAGCGGGGCGCGCCGCGACCCCCGCCGGCTCCCAGCCCTCGACGGGGCAGCTGTGAGCTCCCTGGGGAAAAAGAGAGGCAGATTCCTTCTTCCCTCTCCCGACCCCCTTCCTCTTCCTCCTCCTCTCTACCCCCTGGCTCAGCCGTGGGGAATGGGATAGGGGGCAGAGGACGAGGGGCTGCAAAAAGCTTCAGCTGCCCGCTGCCCTCCCGGGGAGCTGGATACCTGGCTCCATCTCTCCTCTCTCTTCTCTCCAGTGCCCTAGGGCTGGCAGGGGCAGAGCCGCACTCTCTCCTGCCACCGTGCGTGCGTGTTTGCAAGCGGCTGCCGCTCTTCCTGGCTGCTGCTGCTGCTGCTGCTGCTGCTGCTGCTGCTGCTTCTGCTTCCAGACCCACTTTCTCACCCCCTCGCTCTGTGTCGGGAGAGGTACGTGTCGGATGCTTTTATACTGCCCTGCCTCCCTCCCCTGCTGTCCTCCCTCCCTGCTCCCCTCCTTTTCCTTCGCCCTCTCTGCAGCTCCTACTCCAGCCTCGCGTGTCCCCCCCACCCTGCTCCCTTCCTCCCTGTGCCGACCTGCTCCTCTCCCTGCCCTGCTTTGCTGGGACACCCCACTGCTGCACCCACACCCCATCCTGCACTCAGCTGCACCTTGCGTCCCCACTGCCACCTCTGCTCGGCTGGGATGGATCTGCCATGTCCCTTTCAGCTGGTCTGTGCATCCCTGTGGGACTCCACTGGGGTTTGACACTCCTTACTCGTCCTCTTGGTTGCTGGCTGTGTCAGTACTGTGGGAAAAGCTTTCTCTCTCAGATGGGGGGCCCTCAAATTTAAAAGTAATGTGAACTTGAAAATATGTGAAAATGAGGGCTGGATTATCACTTGCAGTAAGTCAGTATCTCAGCATCTGGTCTGAGGGAGCCAGACCTCTTTGTGAGTGCTCAAGGTGCAGCTCACTGTAACAAGAACAAACACAGCTCAAATCAACTTGAAGCATAAATAAAGCCACCTAACCAAAAAAAAAAAAAAAAAAAGGGAGTTTTGGAATCTTTGTTGTTGTTCTTACACAATTGGGAATGTTATGTGTAAAAATGAGGATACGAACAATCTGTGAGTATGTGACAGCTGGGAGGCTGAATTGGTCTAAAATGTCTAAATTGGGAAAAAAGCAAAATCCAAATCCAAAATCCCCAATCCAAAACATTTTTACCTGGAGACCAGGGTTCCTGCAAGGTAAGGGTGAGATGTTCTTCCAGCATGCAGTGCCAGCTGGGGCTGAGGCATGTCATGGGAGCCTTAGCCTGCAGTGTGCCCGACCTGGAAAACTGGCACAATTGGGATATGAGCAGAATCAGAACTCACGAGAGGTTTCTTGCAGGTTTTGGAGCATGTGAAGGCTGTGGTCATGAGTGAGTCAGGATGACGTCTCCTACCCTTCCAGTGATAACCACTGTCAGTGATTGTGTAGGAATCAGGCAAGAATATGGTTAAAATAATTGCTCTGGGGTATCATTAAAGATGTGACCAAAAGCCACAAACCCTAAACCTTCAGATTTAAGGATTTTTAAACCCACAAACATGTTCCATATTAACACTGCAGTAGGAATGATCACCACAGATGATTGTGCTGGGTAGAGACTCCCAGGGTTCTGCCCTGAGTGCATCAGAGGTACAACTCCCATCTTGTGAAATCACTTGTCCAGTAATACCCGGAGTGGCAGCGATGCTCTCTGATCCTACAGAGCTGTTCCATACTGCATGAAGCCATAGCAGCCTGTGGGACTGTCACACGGCTTTTAAAAAATGTGGTGCCTTTTTTTTTTTTCCCATTATTTTTTTAACCCAAACCTTCCTTGGGCTAATGAAAATATAGAGAAGATAAAAACACTGATGTACCTCAGCTGTCATCGCATGGCCTCAGCTCTCCTCCTGCCACCATTGCTGTGATCCTGGTGGTGGAGCAGCTACAGGAGGCAGGCTTGGCTGCCAAGAGGCACAAGTGTCCCCCAGGTTTGCCAAAGTCTGGCCATACCTACTGACTGTCAGTGGATCCCGGCTGTTGAAGAAAAGTGGAAACTTGGCACACGAGTTCTGTGTTTCAGAGCTGAATGGTACAAATGGACAGCCAGAGCAAGACTGAAGGCTGGTAATGCGAAACAGTCTGAGTGACAGTCTGGTGGAAAACACACACGCGGGTCTGCTGCCGAGCTCTGGGTAATGCAAGTTCTCCCGTGCCTTATGAAACTGAACCGAAGGACATCTTTAATCCAGATGAGATGGGCCCGTCCTGGTGCGTGTCTCCTCATGGCACATTAATGCATTGAGCTGTTGTGCAAAGGAGGGACAGAGCAGTGCTGCTCTCAGCTGTGAGCAGATGGCAGCAAGGAACCAAAGCTCTTCCCACTGGAAAATAGTGGCATTTGGGAATGGCACTGCTGCCTGTGTGGCTGTCTAGGGCAGCCAGGCAGGAGTGTGAATACACATGCTCTGGAGATGCCCGTTTAAATTCACAAACACTGCTCAATCAGCAGATGACTTCATCCATGAATCAAGACCTGTAGGGGAGATGGATTTAAAAGTGAGGGGGAAAGTTCTCTTTTCCCAGCTGGGTGGACACTTGCTCAGGCAGCCACCATTTAGTCCCTGGAAAATGAAGTCAGGGTTCAGCAGAAGGAGGAGATCCATAGCTAGCCTGAGGGGGGATACTGCTCCTGGGATGTGGTTATGGGCACTCAGCAGGGAGGTGGATCAGCAAGTGGGTCTGACAGTGGTGCTGGGGTCAGAGATGTGTGTTCTTGTGATAGCTCCTTCCCTGTGAAGGTTCAAAGCTCACACCTCACCCCTCCACCTCTTACCTTCCGTTTCTCTTCCCTTCAGTGACAAAGGCAGACTCAGCTCCTGTGCGCTCCCAGCTCCTCGCCAGTGCCAGGGAAAATGCCCTGAGCCCGAGGTCTTTGATGGCCACCTTAGTGCCTGGCCAGGTGGTGTAGCTCAGCTCACGTGAGGGCAGTCACTCAGCTGTGGGAGTTCCTCTGATATCCTGCCTCTCCCAGACCTCTCAGATCCCCTGTTCCTCGTTGCATTGCTGCTGTGCACCACACTGGCCAAGTGCCAACCCCTCTTCATCACTGTGCAGACACCTACACTTGGTGTTGAGTCCTGAAACCCAAAGTATTGCCCAACTGAGACAGCACGTTGCAGAGGCTGGGTGGTCCTACTGACTGAAATGAACATTTCAGTTAATTTCACTGATTTCATTCATTTCAGTTAATTTCATTCATTGTCAAGTGTGAAAAATCCTCAGTTTGGATGAGTGCCACCAGGTGAAAACCTTCAAGGCCAGCATGAAAATTGCTGGATAAGGAGGGGAGAGAAAAACAACCAGTATGGTATAATATAAACCAGCATAACTCACTTTATATGCTTTATCTCAGAAGTGAGAAGGACCACTGGGCTTTATGTCACAGTATCAGGACTCACTGGGGTCCTATACTGAAGTGGTCCCAGCAGTTAAAACTTATTGGTGTTTACCTGATTGTCCACATTACCCCTTGAGTGTCCATCCTGGTATTACTCCAGGACTGTGGAAGCATCCTGTCTGTAAGGTCTGACAGCTTTTCAGAGAAGCTTTGCTGGTCCTCAGCCTGCACCCACTCCCAGGATGCCATCGTTTCATCTTTAAGCCTGGGGGTTGCTTTAAATTTATCAGGGATGAAAACCTGGCTCCACTGAAGTTGTTGGCAAAGCTCCCATTGACTTCAGAGGAGCCAGGATTTCACCCTAAGATGCTTTGTAGATTATTGGTGAATGGAAAGCATACGTCTGGCTTCTCCAGGGTTATTATTGTTGGTGGTGACCTCTGCTCTGGCAAGAATTGAGCAAGGCTGGGTTGAGACAGATGGTTAAAGCTTTCCCTACCTCTTCCCCTGCTTCCTCACAGGGGCTTTGCTTTACAGCTCATCATCTTGGATGCTGCTTATCAAGGAATACCTTCCCGTCGCCTGCAGTGGAATTTAATGCCTGTTTGCCCACATTCCCCTTCCCCCAACGCCAGCAGATCAGCAGATAGGAGACAGAATGGCTGATTAGCTTCCAGTTCCAGCCTCTTAGCTACAAGCTGCAAATGCACACACAAGGGTCTTCTCTTCAAAAAAAAAAAAAAAAAGAAAAAAACCCCACAACAACAACAACAAAAAAACCCGTTCCCTTGCAGGCAACCTAAGTCTTTCTGTGACTCACGGTTCCTTTATCTCAATAAATTACTACTTGAATAGTAACCACCCTCTTTTTAAAAGAGCTGATTATCTTAGAGTTCTCCATTTTCCTGCCTCTCCTAGACTGGTGCTTTTCTTCCCATCAACGTGTTTTGCCACCAGCTGGGGTCAAGGTTTCTGAATTCTGCAGTGCCTGTGTGACAGGCTGGAAATTAAAACTTTATTAAAACTTGGAGCCAAACCGGAAATGTGTAACAAGTCTGAATTATGGAATATGGAAATGGAGAAAACAGGAAAACCAGTCCACTCCAGTTTCCCAACTGCTAGGTTGGGTTTTTTTAATACCAAATTCTCTCTTTTTTTTACACTCTGCCACATTTTCACGTTTCAATATGCTGCACATTTTTGTACTGATGGTGTGCAACTGCACTGGAGCGTTTGCCAAGCTGTGGCAGTATGGGACTGTGGGAACCAGCAGGCCAGGCAAAGCTTTTCAGAAGTGCCCAAAGCCTAAATTCTGCTGACTTTCACAAGACCTTGCCACAAGGCAATTTTTGCCTCTTTGGAGAAATCCAGTGAAACCAGGAAAGGCCTTTCCTCTGAAGAGAGTGTCAGCACTGCGGGAGTGCCTGAGTTGGGGTAGTGGAGCCGAGGGCTACAGAGTAAAGGCTCTGACTCCTGATTGAGTTACTTTGGTTCCTGGTGGTTTTCTGGCAGCAGTGCCAGCTATGTGGCAGAGCTGGCCCCCTGGCCCAGAACAGGGAGGCAGCCCCCTGTTTTGGCAGCAGTGAGCCATTGGATTGGCTCATCCACTAACCTGACACAATTCAAATTATTACATAAAATAACAAATAACGTGGCAGCTCGCCCTGTGTGTACACAGGCTGGCTGTGGGTGCATGGCAGTACCTGAACAGGTCTGGTGGGAGCTAAGTACAGAGGAAAGAGGTGATCCTGGCACAGCTGATGTCTGAAAAAGGTGCAAATTACCCTAAGGTGTTGTTTGACTGAGGCTTGAATTTCCTGATCACTTCTGACAGGTCTTGTCCTATGTCCAGCAGTGTAGCAGCCAGCGTTTTTGAGAGTTAAAAAAAAAAAAAAAAAAAAGAACTAGAGATAAACAGGGCAATTCACAGATTCTGTACCTATGGTTTTCAACCCTTCACTTCTGCAGGGAAAATATCACATTATTGGCTTGCAATTGGCTTTTTTCAAGACTGCTTTTGTGACTCTGGAGGTCAGAAACTTAAATCAATAATAATAATGATAATAGTAATAATAACAACAACAACAACCAGAAGGCCAATTGAGGAAGGACAGCTCTGCAGCAGGAAAGGGAAAGGAGGATTTCACAGTGAATCCTGTGGTGGTGGGTGAGATGAAGTCCTGTCTCATAAAAGAAGAGTTCACTTATCTCTGTTGCAGGAAGGCCTTCATTCCGAGAGGTGAAGAAAATAGAGCTAATTTCTTGATGACTTCAGGTTTGAAGTCACCTGGCTTCACTTGGGTGATTTAACACAGCTGTAGCACAGCCTGTGCAAAGGGACTTGAACTCCTGTTAGTGAGTTGCTGCCCTGGCACAGGTAAGGATCTACCTAGTCTAGTTAATACCACCTGGAAAGGGGATCAAGGGGCTCTATTTTATTGGTTTTGGTCAGTCAGTTCCTCTGCTTGGTAGCCAGCACTTTGTATTTCCTAATATCTTTGTGCAATTCTTTGTCAAGTCAAAATTATGCCACATCAGGGAAACATTTGGTTTTGAAACCTGAATATTCTAATATTCCAGTGATTGAATACTGAAGTGTTGAATTTACACTAAACCTTCTGAGCTCAATTTTGAGCCAGTGCTTTAGGAACCAAATGGTACCAATGATAAACTTTCTCTTCCATAAAGCAAATATTTCCAGATAAACACTGCACACCACAAACTCATGTCAGAGGAAAATGCCACAATCCTGTCATTAGAGAAGGACTTTTAACAAAGGTAGCAGAAACACGGAGAGCAGGTTCTTTCCTTGCCATTTGCCTCTTTCTCTGAGTGCCATTGGTACCCCAAATCTGAGCCTGATAACAAGTGCTGTATTCCCTGCAGAGACAGCTGAATGATCTGTAAAAGATCTTTTAAAACACGTTTTTCTAAAATGCAGGGGAGAAGCTCTTATGGGAAGTAAATCTTTGTTCTGTAGGGATTGCAACAACGTGCTCAGCAGAGGCATTTGGCTGTAAGGAAACACCAAGAATAGGCTCAGAGTTACTACAGCAGGTGAAAAAAATCATTTAAACTAGCAAATCTGTTTAATGCTCTTTATTAAGTTGGTGAGGTGTCAAATTGATTTCTCCTGGACTAAGGATGGGCAGTTGGATTAGATGCTCCTTCCAGCAGCGTTGAAGTGCAGGGTGTTTTTTGTGTCCTCCCTTAGTGCAGTGTTTCTCAGTACCTACAATAATAATCACAACATCAGATAGTGAGGGACTCCCCGGGGAATGTCCCAGCTAGGAGAGGACAGGAGTAACTGGAAATGTGCCTTTAAAGAACAATGACCTTATGTCAAATAGGCAATGGAGAAAGCAAACAGGATCTGGGACCTCTCATCTAAAGTATTTAATTCTAAGAAAGCTGTTCTCTGCTACCCAAGTTCCAGTGTGCTGTCTGGCAAACAAATAGGCACATTGCTGGTGCTCTCAGGCACAGTTTGGATAGCAGCAGCTTCACCTGCTGTCCACGGTGGAATGGTGGAAGTCTGAGTGGGTCTGAAGGAGATGGTCGGAGCACAGAGAGAAGCTGCAGAAAGGTGCCCAGAGAGCCTTTGCAGAAACCTGACTGGTGCATGCCAGTAAATAGCAGGCAGCCACCAGGCTCTGGGGAAATCACACAAACATCTCTCCAGGTCCTGCCAGAAGCAGAAGTTTTGGGCAAAGTGCTGTGGTTGGCTGGAGACACCTGTCTAGGTTGGCTGGAGGCTCCTTTCCACACGGCTGCGGTGGCTTTAGAGCCGTGCTCAGCACTCTGAGAGAGGGAGAGATGGAGGGAGAAGGCTTTGAATGTGCAGCTCTTTGGTACCTGCACCTGAGGAAATCACTGCAGATCAAAGTGTGTGTTTATTCAAGGCAGATGGCCTGTCTGTAGAAGATTTTCACTCCTCCAGAGTACCCTGAAGACGACAGCAAGTGTGAAACAAAACGGCCTGGAAAAAGCAATACCTGGAGCTCCACCTTGCTGCCTGAGACAGTTACTTGCTGCTAATGAGCAACTAAGATTTTTCTTCTCTATTCATTAGCAACATCCGTGTGCAGTTGGAATTGGCTTCAGGAGGCGGTGCGATCCTACACAAATCCTCATGGGAGGGTTTAGAAAGACTGGTACAAAAAAGGGGCACAATCCACTGTAAACAGCACAGCCCCCTGTGACCAAGCCTTTATAAAGTTGGTCATTTTATGCAGCTACATCACAGTTTATACGTTTCCACTGCATTTTCTTATACATAATGTCATTCTTTCAAAGTGTGAGATGTGTGGGCTTGTTGTTGCTGTTGGATCTGCTGGTGTTTTTTCCTGGATAGCCAACCAGTCTGACCAGCTGGCAGGGCAGCTGGGCCAGCTTCTTGCAGTTTTAGTTCCAGAGTCACCTTTTCACAAGATTAAAAACTCTGAGGCAGTTCCTGGCCCTAGGTCCACCAAGCAGGTTGTTGATAAGATTGTTGGCTCAAGAAAATAGGAAATTTGTGGCTGGGCCCACTATAAAAGGAAATTCTTTTCCATGATTTACAAATAAAAGAGCTTCAGTGTAGGCAGGATCAGACCCCGTGTATGAAGAATCTTTTTTACTGTATATGGAGACACATACAGTATGAGACATATAAGTAGAGAGATCTTTTTTAAACAAGAAACCACTTGAAACAGAGTAAGAAAGGGAGAGAAGGAAGCCGGGAAAGCAAATTAACCCTGTTTTGCCTTCTGGTTTTTAAGCTCAAGTAGCTTTTGAGTAGATCCCCGGGGGAGTTCTTCTGTAAAATACTACAATTTACAAGTGGGTTTAACTACAACATGTTGCTTTTCAACCAAAGACAGACAAGAAAAGATCCAATTGACACCTGCTTCAGAGAACAAATGGGACACAAAAGATGAAACTCATTTCAAAGGGTCTATTTGTTTGTCTCTTGTCATGGATTAAACCAGGGGAGCTACTATTTCAGGACGGATTCTGCTTCCATTCCAGTCAGTGGGGGAAGAAAAAGCCTATTTGAGTGAATAATGCAGAACCAGCCCCTTGGCAAAGAAACGAGTTGGTTTTCGCTGAAGTTTTACTGACAATTCTGTAGTAAGAGGGGGATATTGTACTTCTGAAATGCTCGATTTTGAAGCCAGATGTTTGAAATTTGAATATTGACACTTGCAGAACTTTAAACAGACCGATGAAAGTTTACTGAAAAACAATTGGGAATACAAGATTTTTTTTTTAGGAATGCAAAGTACCACAGTGCTTTTTAAAAATAGGTTTTCCATTATTTGATTCAAGTCTAACTCAATTTAGAAAATTCTTCCTGTCTAAAGCAATTTCTTCCTGTCTAAAGCAATTTGTGTGTGTGTGTAAGAACAGAGAAAAATTGCTGAAATTATGCTTTTTAGAAATTCAAACCAAAGGAAAAAAAAAAAAAAAGACTACCTCATTGCCAGTAGTTTCATTAAAGGACATAACGAGATGCCAAAGCAAAAACTCCAAATCCTGAATATGCTTAACATTTTGTGTGCAGGGGTTGTGTTTACAGAGCTCCCCTAAACACGTGCCCATCTTTGCACTTTCTGTTTGGTCCCTGGGCACGGGTGAGGTCCTGAGCTGCTCGGCTGCAACCCAGCTCTGCCTGCCCAAAGCAAGAGAAAAAAAATCCCCGACACGAACATTTTGGCAGCTCTTTGTTCCAAAGAGAACAGAACTTTCTCTCCTGCTTGCTGTCCTTTGATTTTCAAGGATGTGGCAGTGGCCTGGGTTTCCAGATGCCTCTCCCTGCCAAGCAGCAAGCCAGAGATTGTCCTCACATACCTACCTGCCTCTAATCCCCTGAAGTTTGGCCCACACTTGAGTTTTTGGCTGTGTATTTAATCACTGGGGGGGCTGTGGTAGTTAGAGCCTGCACTGTTATCTGCTGTTCTGCTCTCACCATCAATCTCACAACTGCATTATTTTTCTTAATGCCTTCAAATTTCGAGCTCCTTAAGTGTAGTGAATTAATGCAATATTTTTAAATTTGGCTAATGAGGACAGATATAGAGGAAATTATGAAGTCAAAGGGGCTCCTAAGCAGAAGGCAAACAATGGTAGCTGCAGATTTTAACTCCCAGCTCTTCAGCTCTGAGCACTCCAGCATCTTTTGGGAGTGAAAGCTGCATTTGGGAGTGAAAGCTGCATTTGGGAGTGTCACCCATGGTGGCATTTGCTGCTGCAGAGCACCCAGAGTTTGGAGGCCACCCCTGTCAGAGGAGGCTGCAGAAACGACTGTGCAGACAGCAGAGAAACAGCTAAACCAAAAACGTGTCACAGAGTTCCAGCACATAGAAGGTGGTGGAGCACAGGTGCTAACTCTGAATTTCCTGCCTTTTGTAGTGAGCATTGTGCCCCTTCCAACCACATGAAAATGCCATTATGAAATAATTTCATGTTAAGTGCTAGGTTTTAGCATGCATGTACTTACATGCTTGAAATCTGATTTCTGCCTTTTTAACTCCCAATTGCTCCTCGAGGCTTAAGGACACAGGGATTTTCCACCAGTTTAACTCTTCTGGTTTGAAACTGGTATAACTGGGGTGTAGCTGCTCCCTCCCTGCAGGAGGGATGATACAAACAAAGTGAGTTCCAATCTGCAGGAATAATCGATATGAGTTTAAAGCACCTTTTGTTGTTAACTTCACTTTCGTTGGGGCTTTCACTAATTTAACAGTTTCAACTAAAAAAAACCCATATCCCCCGACTGAAATAAATAGAGAATGTATGTGTAAACCAGATACATGATATAAAAGGATCAGAAGGCATGGTCATTCCTGCTTAATAATGCAATTAGAGACATTAGGTATGAAAAGATCAATTGAATGTGTGTGAAATTCAAGCTGCTGATTGCAGATTCATTAGATAACAAAAATATCAGTGGTTAAAGGTGCTGAGCCTGAAGCCTGCCTCAAGAATCCCAAGCAAACTCACCTATGTTATATGACTGCCTGAAAAACTGATTATAACTCGACACCATCTTGGGGGGGAAATTAATCTGTAAATGTTTAAATTGCTCTGGTTTGTCTCCTTCTTGTGGTTATCAAACCTGCAGTATCTTTACAAATGAGTTAAGGATGGCAGCTTTAATTCTGTCTCTAGTAAACACATGGCAGCCCTCTGGAAAGCAGTAGGACTACAAACAGTTTTGGTTTGAGTAGAGCAGTGGTTAGATCTGTAATGTGAAGATCCCTACTTATTGTAGAGACCAGTATCAAGTCAAATAGTAGATACAATCCTTAAAGAAACAGAGGACTTGCAAGAATAACACGAGAAGAGATTTGATACCTCTTCAGTCCACTGACATTCTTTGATTGTCTCAGCAAAATACCAGACAAAACTTACCTGGCCTTGCAGAAGGACTCTTGCTAGAGCTGATGAGATGAACTGAACAATCAGGGCTGAAAGGGCAAATTCTGCCACTGACTGAAAATGATTTAAACAGTAAATATTAAAAAAAAGTAGCCTGATTAGAAAAATTCACACACACACATATATATGTATATTTAAACCTAAGAAGTGATTGTTACATTTAGCAGGTAACCCAAAACTGATAAAGCTAAATAAAGCTGAAGGAAAGTAGGAACTTCCCCATGTGAGGAGGCACCTGGACCAAAAGGAAGGAAGGGAGCAGATACTCAAATGGATTGAAAAAGGTCTAGTAAGACAGCAACTGGTTTGCACAAAGGGAAATGACATCTTCCATCCTACTGGACAGAGAGAATGCAGCGTCATTAATTGACATGACTTCTGGAAGTAAAAAGGACCATGCTTTTAAATAAATAATGCCTAGCACTGCAGAAATGAGTAGTGGGATTCAGACAGAACAGTGTTGAAACCAGAAGAACAAAAAATTTCTCTGCAAATCTAAACATACTTATGTGACCAAAATATCTCCCCTATACAACATAATATTAGCAAAATCAGTGGCCTTCCATCTGGTTTTTAATGTGGAATGCTGCATTTGTTTCACATGGATTCCTGTGCTGTTCCTGAGCCTACTGACATTACTTTTGCTTTCCTCAGCTGCCTGTTGCTGCCCCACAGATCCATAAACTGCAGGCTGAAAATCTCCTTTCCAAAGAGTTTCAGCCCTTGGAGCTCAGGACATGGTCATCTCAAGACCAATTAAAAAAAAAAACAACTAGTGATGGGAATGAAAAGATTCTGTATTGGACTTAATTATCTAGGGCAAGGAGAAAACATCCCTTTCATCCTGGAATTGCATAATTGTCTGTTATGGGCTACAGTCTCTGCTTTAAAATGAATGACAAAACTCATACTGAAATAAACAGAAGAAAAATTTGACCCATGAGGGTTCAGACATTTTGAAGCATCTGATTTGCTGATCACATACAAAAAAAAGAACATTGGAAAAACAATTCAGTACTTAGACAATGTACTTGCAATGATTGATAAGCCTCCCTCTCCCCGAAAAATCCCAAATCAAGCAAGAAACCTGGGCTGATGCTGCCTGTCTCCACAGTGCACGCGTGTATTTATGAGAGTAACTTTGCTTGATGCCCAAGTGGAAGTCCAGGCCATACAGAGAAAATAAATTTTATATGTAATTTGGGGGTTTCCTTGGGCTCAGGAATGTGTTTATTTATATATTATTAACTGGAGGAACAGTATAGGAAATCCAGAAATAATCAGCATTCGAAAGGCTGGTCAAGGCTATCATTACAAATAAAGTAACCAAGCTAGAAGACCAATGTGTTAGGCTGACAAACTGGATTTTAAATTAAGTTTTAACTGGAATGAGTTTCTAAAGCTATTTTTATCCTCACCCATGTGAGAAGCACATGGCTCCATAAATACATTCCCCTCAGGAACAAGTTAATGGGGGTGGGGTGTGTGGAAGGAAACAACTTAATTCATTTAAAATTAATAACTGAGTCAAGAATTTTATAGCCTTGTTTTGGAAGCATTTGTCATTAAAGTGTGATTCACTTTTGCAAGTACATTCATTCACAGAGCAGCAGTGCATGGGACAGTGGAATGATGGGAGGGTTCGAGTGGGCCTCCCTCAGCCTCCCTGGAGCTCAGCAAGAGGGCAATTGCTCAGATTTTGGTGCAGCTCTGAAATGCCCCACAAAGGAACTTGCCTTTTCCTCTGCTCTTACAGAGAGGGCTTTGGGAGAATCAGCCTGCATGAAACCCTCCGGGCATCATTTTGGAAAACTGCACTCAAGCAGAACAGTAAGGAAAAGAACTATCACAAAATGATGCCCAGACATTTTCACCAAATATACAGGGAGGGACCCACTGAATGCCCTGAACACATTTGGTCTTCCAGTAGAAGGGAGCACTTCCAAGAGAAAGGATTTGTGCAACAGAGTCTGTTTTTCCAGCTACATCAGCAGACCTCACATAAAGGCCATAAAGGCCTGCTCTCCTCTGGATAGAGATAAAGATGACAAAGGACTTGTGCAATTAGAGAGTATCATTATGTCCTCAGTCTTCAAGCAGGGGGTTGCTCCTTAGCTTTAGAAAACAAAATAAAGAGGCAAAAAAAGAAAAGAGAGAGATAAATAGGACTATGGGGCTTGTTTATTCTGGTTCATCCCCTGACCCAAGAGGCCACAGGCCAGTTGCTTTGGTGCTGCAGCTCCCTGGGTCTGAAGGTTGATGAGCAAAACCAGTCCTGGTAGGAGAGCAGACACAGAGGACTTGGCTGCTTCTTCAAGAAAGAGGCATTTTTGTTGTTAAGTCACCTTAGGCACCAAATTGCTGTTGTCATGGTGAATTTGGCTCCCAGTCTGGAAGTGACCCTCTGAGGGGTCTCCAAGACCATCTGTGGCCAACAGAGTCATGGAGCAAGAGCAGCTGGACCTCTGTGCTGATGAAGGGTCTGGAGGAGTTGGCTGTCTGTTCCAGTTTTGCAGATCTATTATTTGTTTTTGCCATGCTGGATGGGAGATGTAAAGCTTTCTCCCTCATTTTTCATGACTGCTTTGTTACGTTGGATTTTCTCTGGTACATGGTCCACATAAAGGTTAAAGTAAATGCAGAAATCCAGAAAAGGGACTCCATTAGCTGAAATGGCAATGAGTTGTAGTTTTTGGCATGCTGAAGCCTGGGTTTCAACTCTCTGCTCTATATGTTCGTGTGTGTATCTCTGACTATGGACTTCATTTTCTTGAACTGGGCAGAGAAGTTTGTATTTGGTTACTTCTACTGTGGACTACTGGCTTTGCCTCTTTTCAACCTACAGATCAAAGACATTATGTAAAAACAGTGCAATTATGGCTAAAATAAACACTTTAAACTCTGTTACTGTGATTTCATCCAGATTTTTTTTCCCCCCTAGGTTTGTATTAACATTCATGTGATGCAATCAGTGTTGGTAGCAATAAAATACACATGATAATCCCCTGCTGATCCATCATTTGTACCCAGAAGACTTAACTGGTGCAACTTGTATTTTATTTCCTTTTTCCAGCCTCTGTCAAAAGTACATGCCCTTATGAAATGTACATGTGATACTTAGAAATCAAAAGAACAGCTAATTAATTACATCCCACCTCCTCATATGGAAAATGGATCCAAACTAGCATCTAAGACACAATGTGTTTGCTTTAAATAGCCAAATGCTGAGGGACCAGAGAGATATGTGGGGAATTTTTTGGCACCATATGAAGATTCTTTCAGCCCTTGAATCCCCCACCCTTGAATTCTGTGGTGGGTTAGTAGGGAAAGGATATAAAAATGTGGAATTTTTTTAAAAGGCTTTTCTCTTTGTTTTCTATTCTCCTTGGCTGCACTCTTATATTTTAATACCATATAATAGTAAGGAACAAGGAGGGTTATTCAAAAATATTTTTTAATCTTTATTAGAAACAGAACTGCCTTTTGATGCCGCTGGACCACATTTACCTATAAAGCCCTAAAACGGCTGAAAGAAGTGCAAGCATAGCTTCTACTTAGGGGTTTTGAGGGGTGCCCACACAAGTTGGAATGACTGCTGACAGTGGGGAATACCAGGCTCTCACTGAGTTTGTACGTGGTGCTGACCACTTCAGTATTGAGGCATTTCCCTGGGGTCCAAAATTAGATACCAGCATTGCTCTTTTGCTTCTGAAACCAAAAAAAAAAGATGCTTTGCTTAGGCCTGACTTTTTCCACTTAATCCCCCCTGTCATTAAGGCATATTTGACTTTAATTTACTATGATGGGACAGTGTGATGAATTTAAGGGTTTTGGTGAATGAGGAGGGGATTGCTCATGTATTAATAGCTACGAAGTGGAACAACAGCAAGAAATGGAGTGAACTTCGGTGTTGGCTGTGAGGGGAGTTAGTTCTCTTTCTTCCAAGAGTACACGTATATTTGGGCTTCTTTATGGCTCTGTACCTTGCACTTTCAAGGTACTAGTGCCTGCACCAGCAAAGGAAATCTCTAAGTCCGAAAAAAGCTTCTGGAAGGAATAAGAAGGGTACAGGGAACCTGAGGGGTTAGAATAGAAGGTTTCATAATTCAAAAGTATGAAGGCTGGCCCATCCTATTCCAGTAGTGGGGGTCGATGCCTGTCCCACATGCTGTACAATTCCAGCACCTATCGCCCCATTTGCACAAATGAACAACAGAGCCTCCTATCACTGGAATTGATGGATTTCTTCCACCTGCAGTCATTTCTATTTCTTGCCCAGTTTGTAAAGCATAACCCAAACCCCAATTTCCATGCCATGGACAAGATCTCACGTTTTCATAGAAAAGAAGTCAAACTTGCTGCTAATGCTTATTCAGACTGATCAGATGATCCCAGTGCTTCACTTAGGCACACAGGCACAGCTCCTGGGAATTGAATTGCTGGCACCACCTCATATCCCATATGAAATGCAACATCAGACTATTAGGAACATTAATATAAACTAGCAGTCACATTTCAAAAACAAGTAAACAAGAATGAAAGAAAAACATAAAAATTAGAAACGTGCAATTTTAATTTTAAAAAGAGGAGAATGTGAATGTTGACTTAAAAAAAAAAAAAAAGAGCGGCATGAAAAGAATGGCAATTTGCCTTGTATAATGAATGAAAATGTCTGGGTTTCTCTGTTCTTATTTTTGATCTTGAAAAAACATTCTCAGATGCTTATAGGAAAAAAAGGCACTAATATAGAGTAAAATACCATTTTGAAATCCCATGAAACATTCTCATTAGACTGTATGCATGCTACCTCATGCTCTTTGATGAAGTTACAATGGAATTTCTTTTCTCCTAAAGAATGGGGAAAATGCAACTCTAGTAAATACTATGTTCCTACGAAAATAAATGGATCAACAGCACGTCATCCTGAAATATCTTGAGAAAAATATCCAGCAGAAATTACAGCAACATCGCAGATAGGCAGACCAAGTATCTTAAACCAGTCAAAGTATCTATTATTGCTTGTTTTTATCTTTCTCTAAAGGGAAGCAATGTTTGACCTCTAAGGAAGGTCAACAACTTAATTATTGTACTCGAGACAAAGCTACTCTTTGCACAGGAAATGAAAGCTAAAGAGAAGCACTTTGAGAAGAAAGACGTTTTACTCTCTTAAATAAATGAGACCTGAAAAATTCAATATTGTTTTCATCCTGAGCAAGCCTTCTGGCTGGATGCTAAGTGATGTTCATTGGGTAAAGACAGGAAATCCAGGAGCCTTCCTGCCTTTCCAAGACAAGAGACATAGCAGGGCAAATCTGCTTGGAAGACAGTAAAAGAAAAAAGCCCGTTCAGGGAGGGCTCTCACAATCACAATCTTTCATTAGAAAGCCAAACCCACTTGCTGGAGAAATGAACACATTGAGGCATTTTGATTAAAAAACCCCATTCATTTCTAATTCTTGGACATGGCTTAGAAGAGCACAGCTTGGCTCTCCTAGAAGGTTGCAACTGGAAGGAGAAGAAACAGGCAGGAGCTGTCAGGCTCTGTGACATGCCCCTTTCTGACAGAGCCCCTAACACTGATCTAAACACACCAAAACAGAAAGGAAAACAACCAAGCAGGCCAAAAGGGATGTGTCCCCATCACAAATGATAAGCACTGTGCTCTGGTTCTGAGCTATCTCAGCAGTGCTGCTCTGCCAGCTTGTGCACCTGCCCTTACTTTGCTGCCACACACTGGAGCTACCAGAGGTTTGGTCGAACTTGGAGGTCCCTTCAGTAAAAATGCTGTGCTTTTATTCAGGTCTGAGCTGCCTTGTGCTGATCAGGCCAGAGGGAAGGACAGGAAAGCAAGGAAGGCCACAGCACAGCAGGAATGTGGAGCATTAGGACAACAGAGGGAACCCAGCTTCACAAAAAAGCTCAGAAACGGGATGCTATTCACCAGTGCTGGAAAGACATGAATCTTTTAACAAGGATGGGCTGGCAAAGGCTGTAAATTACCAGCCACAAGCCTTTTCCAGAGAGGAAAATATGGCACTTCTAGTGATTAATGCAAGGACTGCAGCCCTGCTCTGGGTATGGGGGGTGGGTGTCTGCTTTACCATCAATCACATGAACATTCAGATAAAAACAATCTTGGAGGGTTCCTAGTGAGAGGAACATGGGCAATTGTGTAAGTGGGCACTACCTCTTTCTAGAGCTTAACAACACATCTTTCCACTGTTTGTACCCACAAGCAAGAACCTCCATAGAAATCCTCCGTTGGATTTTCACCAGTGCAGTGTTGCAGCTTCTCCTGTGGTTAATGTGCTTCTGGAGAGGTCCAAGAAGGTAAGAAAATCCCTCTGACTCCTTACCTGTCATATATCCCCACCTGTGGGGCTGGCTGATGTCCATTTTTGGTAGTTTACCTGCTCACTGATGACTCAATGGGATGTTTTCCAAGAGCACCCCAGTGATTTACAGCTTGTGTTGCATTTTCAGATGTCACATAGAATTTGGGAACCTGTCTGAATTAGTGATGCAAATGGCAAATCATTAAGGTAGAGGATCTGTGGAAAAATCAAGAGCAGTCATGTGATGAAAAGCTATCCTAACCCCCATTCACAAGGCAAATTAATTTTGTTTGCCCAGATAACTTACAATTTGAATACCTGACGAATACTTTCTTACCTAAAAGGAAGGACAATATGACCTGCTCAGTCTTGAAGGGTTTATGAGCTCCAAGAATGCAAGAGTGACCCTTTCCAACCAAACATCACCATTTACCCAGCAGATCTTTAGCAATGTTTTGACTCTGATTTCCACAGTGCCTTGTTTCTTCTCTTAAAATTGGCAGAGCTGCCCTAAAACTTGGCCTCTTGTCAGGTAATTGGTGTGATAACTGGCAATCTTCAGGATATTCACTACAGATGATAAGGCATTTCAGAGGGAGAAGAAACAAGTAAGTCTCAAGTTCAGCATCAGATACTTCCATGATGTTTCCAGCTCATGGGAAAATGGGGAAAAATTGTCCTTAGCAGGCAAATTTTCACTGAATTCTACACAGTGGCTGAGAACAGAGTGGTCTGGCTAATGAGAACAACTGAATATAGAGATTTCACACAAACAGATTTTAGGAGGTCTGAGATTGGATTTAATCTGTTCTTGTGCAAGCAGTGACAAAGCCCACAGCCTGTATTTGGGCCAAGGCTTTCACAGTCACTGCTTCCAGGATGTAAACTGTCATCTGCACTCTTTGTTCTCAAATGTATGACCTTGCATTTTGCTGCTTTGAAACACATGTTCAGAGGAGTTCACTTTGCCAAGTGTTGCAGTTTGCCCCGCAGACTTGACCTGTCTTGTTTATTTACCACTGTGGCATATCTGCAACTTTTCCAGCAGCTGATTTATTTATTTTTTTTTCTTCCAAATCCTTGATAACAATAATGAATAGCCTGGGGGCAAGAACAAGTCATTGCAGGATCTCAATAAAAATACCCTCCTGATACTTTTCTATTATAAAAATTTACTCACTTAGTAAGTGATACATCTTGGGTAGTGACATGTAAAAGTTATTTTGTGCCACCATTTTTATTATCAAAACTATACTGACTGATGTCATTTATGTCACCATGTCTTGAACTTACTGTTAGCTCCTTCATGCACCTGATTTTCTTGCAATTGTATCAGAACTGACATCAGGTTCACTGGCCCCTATTTCCTTGGGAGCCTCAGAGAAAGAGGTCACCTCCTTCATCCTTCTAAAATAGTGAAACATTTTCTCAGTTCTAGTTCTCTGGAATTTCCCTAGTACCTTATGAGGTAAGAGGGTCCTGAAGAAATGTTCATATAAAGTAGAGAGTGCTATAAACATGAGACAAAAATCTCATCCTTGAGGCTTGGACACAAATGTTGTAACACTTGGCTTCAACCAGATCAGGATGGAAATGTTGATTAGTAATCCATCCTGGTTTTGACTCTGATGTACTCAGCTTCCTTAAAGGTGCACTCCATTTCTGCAATATAAGTCCATCTAAAATCTCCAGTGGCAAATTTTTGAGTGGTGCTGACTTCAGCAGAAGCATGATGTCACTGGATTGCCAAGCACTGCCTGGTTTCCTCCTGTTACAGTCAATTTCCTGCATTTCCACTAAACTGTGCCCCAGCTTGCAAATAGCAGCACCTGAATTGCAGGATTTTATGAGACCTCCTAAAGCAGGCAGTTTCACCTGGTTTTGAGTTTCATTAGGAAAGCTTTGCTCCAGCTTTGACCATTTTTAAGGGTACCAGGGCATCTCCTGTTAAAACTGGAGACAATGATCCATCCTTCATGGATGCCATCACTAGGAGACAGTCTTTGACAGCAGACATGTTTTTCTGATTTTTTCCAGCCTGATTTTAAAGGCTCAGCAGAATCTTCCCTGCCACAGAAAAGGAATAGTCTCCTGTTTTGTACTTGTGCATTTTAAGCTTATGCATACACAGAGCCATTTTAATGGGACAGTAGAGAGGCACTGAAGTCACAGAGTGCCTCTGAAGGCCTGACACATAAACAGATGGCAAAAAAGTGAGTTCCTAGACAGTGAGGAGCAGCATTCAGTAAACAGAGATCTGAGGAACAGCACGAAACATGCCCTGCAGCACATGCAGCAGTGTCCAGGTGACATTTCTCCCATAAACACCAGAGAGAAATTTATGCTACTGAAAATTGAGACTGTCTTTGACATTAAAATCATCTGAAATCAAATCCTAAATTGTGAAGGAAAAAAGGTACTTGAGCATTAAAATCAAATTAGGACAAATCCAGCAAGAGAGAGCTTTTTGGCTGATGATCCATCTTTAAGAGACTCCCCATAGACTTTCAGAAAACACATAGATGCAGCTGCTTTAGCTCATTCTTGTGGTGGTGGGGAAGAAAAAAATACTTTGCTAGGAGTTAGAGACTCCTCTCGTCTATTTTTTTGTTTTCTTTTTGTCAGGGTACCTCCTATCTGTTTGCTCAGGATATTATTCTCCTTTCATCAAGAAGTATGGCTTTCACAGATACATTGCTTATATGGGCATGGGGTCAATCTCTGTGCATTTTCTTCCACCACTACTCACAACAGAAAGAAAAGAAAATTGCATAATCACAGAAGAGCTTTCACCACTACTTCTAGGGCTGATCCAATATCAGCAATCCTCTTTCAAGAATAACTCCCACTCTCAACACCACTGACGTAGAACTGGTCCTGATTCTTCATTAAACATCCAGAGGGCCAGACACCCTGCGGGACTGTGTGAGGGTAGAGGAAGGAAACCTCAAAGAGCTCCTTTTGATCCATAGTTCCTTGTAGATCTTGTGGACTCCAAAGGTTGGCTGCCCCAGATAAAGTCTCAAATGCACCTACAGAGGCAGATTCCTGAGCTTGAGAGGCAGTACCAGCTGCACACGCTACATTTTCACACTTATTTCTTTAAAGATTTATTCAGGAGGTCAAGGTCTTCGATGCCTTTCTGTAAATCAGGGGCACTCCTCTTCAGTGATTATCCATTGCAATATCAAATTGACCAAAAGGTTTGGTGAACAGGAGTATGTGAGGCATCCCAGTGGTTTGGAGAGGGATGGAGAGCTCCAGTTGTTAAGGTTTGCTATAAATAAATTTATGCCCTGCAAAGTTCCTTCTCATCCTTATATGGCATTTCAGGACATATCCTATATCCACCTAAACTCTTTAATTGATGTTCCTCAGAATTGGGCTGAACAGTGATGCAGTAATTCAACCAGACCACTCTGATTCTTGGCATTTCAGCAAAAGTTTCACACAACAGAAATTTGGGAGCACTAGGTAGGACACACAGTGAGTGCAACCCAGCAGTGGCCAGGCAGGGATAGCCAGCCTCTCTCTCCAGAATGACAGCAGTGCAGTCCCAGCTGCACTTTCCCTCCACTATGTTATTAGATCAGGAGTAGGAACCACCTGTGACAACTGCCTGGATCAGCTAATTTTACTGTAATCACACCCCACATCTTCTCTGACCTAATTGGGTGCAAGCTGTCAGCAAAAATATGCTGGCTCTCTCCTACAGTGTTAATTCTGTAAGCCATACAGATATTATTTCAAAAAGATGGAAACCTGTTAAAAAGAACATGTCTTTTGTCTCCATTAATAACAAAGGGTGGAAGTTAATGTTATCTTGATGCATTTGCTGCCAGAAGAGTTTCTTCTAAAGTACAAAAAGCCACTGAAAATCAATGTGTTTCATTGACATAGGCCAAAGAACTTTAAGAGGTTTTGTCATGTCCATACAGACATGGGCAAATGCATAAATTTCTGTCCTTAGCCCATGTCTTGGGCTGCAGCAAACAAGCACTGCAATTTATACCAGACATTGGAGAATATGAATATTTTCTTTACTACTCAGCTCCGAGAAAGGATAATTATTATAAGCAAAACCAGATGAAAATCTGAGAATATTTTATTATCCACTTTCATTAAAAAAACCCCCCAAAATAAAAATCTCTATTGGCCTTAGAACAATAGGGCCAAATTCACACTTGGGGTAACATGACTGACATCAGTAGAGCAGTACAATTAATTTGGCCCATGGGATCTACTTGAAAATATAACATACTGTTACAAGGATGACAGCCAGATTCTGTGGAGAAAATCTTTCTATACTAATTTGGCTTTAAAAAGACAGCACAGCTGTCTCAAGCGATCTTCAAGTGCAACTCTGCTCACATCTGTACAATAAAGTTTAGTTATAACCACCTGAGAATCTGGCCAAGTGCCTTTTCCAGACCAAATGGGAGATCACAGGATAAGTATTATTGGCACAAAAATGATGCTTGTGTGATGTTCATAAAAACAAAGAGAAAGATAGTGGGAGGTAGAATTCAAGAGTGATCAGGTAGCCAAAGATCTAAGTGAAATGCTGATATCCCTTGCTAATCCTTTCTTATCCTGTCTCCTCTTTCTCCCACCAAGTAGTCTCCTGAAGCATGCTAAGCTGCAGGGAGGATCAGAAAGAAAGCAGAAGGCTCTTTTGCTGTTTCTGTCGTCATTTATTTATTTTTAAACAGAAAATTCTTGTCCCTTGCAGTGATGACGTTTTAATGAATCCATCAATCACTGCAAACTCCAAACCAGAATCCTACATAAAAGAGACTTATTTGTAATACGTGACCTAAGCCCATACCTAGGGAAATTAGCTCTCAGGGAGACAATGCAAGTCTTTCATTGCTGTCTCCATGGGATCGTAGATGATTAAGCTGGACAGGGCCTTGTGGGTCCTCCAATCCAACCCTGTACACCCAGCATCACTTTATCCCTGCCTTGTTCCCCTGAGTCCGTTATCAAATCCTTTGCTGACTGATTGTGACCCACCCTACAGCTTCTCTTCCATGGGCAAATTTCCAATGTGTGTTGCCTGAGCCTTGCTTGCTCCTCTAGGTCTTCAGCTCCCCTGTATCAATGAGTTTTAAGGTGTTTGGATCCAGGATATCTCCCCTCCCCTCAGTTATTTTATGTCTTTCCAGAATGGCGTTTTATTTTTCCTGGATTCTCACCCTTTTGCTGTATCCATCTCAGAGGTGCAGGTTCCGTTTCATCACACCTCTGCCACCACATTGGGCTCCTCAGGGCACATTCATAGTCAAATCTCTGACTTTATTTTGTTGCTGCCATATGCAGTAAACTTCACTAAATCATGACTCAACTTTTTGCTTCCTTTTTTACAGCTAGCAGACCCATTACAATTTGCTTTCATTTCATTTGCACCATTTGCCTCAGGTTGATGTTTCAGAGCTCTCACTTGGTGCTCTCTTACCACAGTATTGCTCTTCCTTGCCACTTGTCCTGTGCCTGAAAGATCTGAGCTTACTTCTTACCCCACACTGAGAGGACTACATAAGTTGTGAGGTCAAGAATATTCTCCCTGCCCATTCCTCTTCCCCAGGACTCCCCTCGGTGACATCACCGAGATGCAAATCCATAAGATGATCATGAAAATAAAATTTGACTTACAGGAGACCCTGACTCCACATTCTGAGCTCTCCACTCTTCAGTGACTGTTGTTTTGGCTGCTGGTGATTTAATCTTAGGTAGATGAGAAACATACTCAGCATGCTGCATCCATGGGCAACTCCATGGACAAATATTCCTATTGGCTCCAGAAGTATCAAAGAAAGCAGTTGCTGCACCCCCGTGGTCATCAGCATCATCCCTGTTTTGAAAGTTACCCTCACCCAAACTTTGCAGCAATTTACAATCTTCTATCTCCTGTCTGCCTACAGAGGTGCCTTTATCCATAGCTTGGTGAAGTCAAAGCAAACCAAAGTAATGGAGACTTATTATTGAAATGGCTTAAGCCTCATGGGATGACTCAACAGGGCTCAGACCAGGAGATTGTTACAAAGAGAAGTTCCTAAAGCAACTGGGCAATCCTGAACTCAGTGATTCCCCTTTGCTCTTTTGTACTTTCGTTTTCAGCACTTGGTGAAGTGTTTTCACTGACTACATCTCCTGTCAGTGCTGCCTGGCAGGACTGTGCAGCCATTTCAAAACTTAGGCGGCCTCTTAATTTCTGAAGAACAGATAGAGACCAGAACACTTGTATTGTATACAAAGCTTAGATGTCATCACACAACAGAACTCCTTTTGTGCTCACCATGGATGGCATCACACAGCAAATCTGCAATTATAAAGTGAATGGCAGTTCCAAAACCTTTAGAAAAAAAACCCATCTTCATGTATTGGGACCAGCACAGAATGAATACTTTGTTGTCATTATTCCTTTCTTCTTTTGGGGTCCATTCTCCCTTGATATAGTCACCATCAGGATATTCCTTTACCCATCTGTTAAAACCCAGCATGAAAATCAGACAGGGCTCTTCAAAGCTGCCTTTACTCACTGCAATTTTCAGTCCTGGAAGGCAAGTACCACAAGTGGTCAAATAGAGCCTGCCCTTGGAGGGATCTGCTTTAGCTGCTTGTCTCTCAGCAGCTTCCTTCACAGGGCTAGTTCTGAGGAAACAGAACATTTCTATTAGCTTATCATTTTCCATTGGGACTGGAAGAGTTCTGTGGAAAAAACTCCCAGAGCACCTGTAATTTAAAGCATTGTTCTCCCTCTGTTGGGGTTGTTCTTCACCTGTTTCCACAGTATCACTTGCCCTGAATAGAAGACAATCCTTAATTCCACCAGTTTTCCTTATTTTCCTTGCCCTTGGTTCATATCTGACATTCCTACTCATGGAAGAACAAGGTATCTCTCTGCTTTTTGGCTCCACGTTGTTCCTCCCTTGTTCCAAACCACCAAGGAGCCTGTCTGCTGCCATGTACACCCCTGTCCATGGACACCCCTGGTGTGGTGGGATCTCCTCTCCCTCTTACAGGAAAATTAGTCTGTCTTTTATTCCTCCCTTCATTCTCCCCTGTGGAGTCTCAATCCTGGCTGTCTCCACTGTCTTGTCATTTGTACTTTGTGGGGTAGTTTCCCTTCCTTTCTTCTTTGCTTCTGAATTGTCTTCCTTCTCCAGCTGCATAAATTTGTTACTCAGCTTCATCTGCACTGCACTAGCTAATTTCATCCTCTCTCCTGCCCTTGGCTAGGGTTGTCCCAGGGATATCCCTTTCCATCTTTTTCTTCTCAAGGCCACCTTCTTATTGAGGAGTAGTGCACTAGTGTTGCTTCTGCTCTCTCCTCAAGGTATTCCTTGATCACATCTTGGAATTCCTGTCTGAATTTCAAGTTATGTCCACTTGTCTTTTTAGCACTGGCATCATTTTGTCCGTGGTCAAACTATGTTCCATATTTATGTACCTTCCATCTTGTGCCACACCACCCTGATGTGCAACTGGGAGATTCTGCAACCATCCCTCATCCTGTGAACCCTTTCCTCTTTTGCTCCTTTCAAATTATTCTTCAGAAGAGCCTAACTGAATTAGGTACCAAAATTCCGAGGATCCTTGCTAGGTGCATTGGTTTATAAGACATGTTAAAGAAACAGGAGACTATCACAAGCTGTTAGGCAATAAAAATCCCTGCAACATAATCTGTTGTGGTTGGACATTTTACTGAAATCCTGGATAGTCATTTGCAAAAAAAGCTGACATGCAGGGTTTGGATTTAATCTTCAAATTTCCACTCAAACTGTGGCATTGTTTGAACACAACAGCTTGGGGATCCTGGCAATAGAGTAAAATTGTCCGAGCTGTTCCACTCTGGTTTGAATTATCTCTCTTTTTATTTATTTATTTCTAGCTTTGAAGTCTGTGTACTTTAAAAATCAATGAACATTATATTAACAAGCAGACACTAATTACATTTTAACAAACTGGAAAGGCTTGGCTACAAATCTTTGGAAAGATAAATTCACATTTTAAAAAGTTTTCTAATCCAACCGGCATCATTGTCATAAGACACTGAAAAAGCCTGCACAGAATGGAAATGTTAAAGGAATCTGTTTCCCAGAATTTTTTTTCTATGATTTATAATTAGTCTTCATCATTGCACTGTTTCATACACTAGGTCTGGAAAACAGAGCACTTGTGACTTTTACAGGATTAATGGAGACATTCTGAGACGTAGAAATTAAAAGATCACTCAGATAATAGCAGCATTTCACTCTTGTAGCTCCTCGTCAGTTCAAGTTATTGTTTTACAAACAAATTAGGACTGCTATCAGAGTTCTAGAGAGGGATAAAAACGAGGCAAAGAACAATAATGTGTCTCATCTGCAATTGCTTAGCAGAACAGAGGCAGATCAGGACTGGGTCTCTTCTCTCCAGTTTAGAGCTCTGATTCTGAGGTTACAGTGGTTCACTGAGTAGTTTTTAAAATATGGGTATTGGAGTGTGCAGAGATTTTGTATCAGGATGTTCAGCACATCAGGAAATGCCAAAAGTGTAAATAGATGGTCCTGGAACTATAAAAAACATCACGCCTCTTCTGGCCACTCTGAGAGTAGCTGTGTCCTTGGTGTGAGGGTTGCTGGAAAAGCAGCTCCCACAGCAAAGCAGGAACCCCAGCAATGCACAGAACAGCTTCAGCACAGAGCAGGGAGCCAAGACACCACGAGGTTTGTGTGGTAACAACAAGGGGAGAGCAGGACACAAGAGGATACAGTCCTTGTGTCAGAGCAGGCTCCGGGAAACAAAACACTCAGGAGAAGCTACGCTTTGGAAATGTCTCCACTGATTTCATCACTTCTGTGCATTCCAGAACAGCTGCTTGAGAGGTAAACAGAGAAGGAACCCACTTCAGATGAAGCTATCTCAGCACACCAAAGCCAGCCTGTGCCCAGGAACACTTACTCACTGCTGTGTCATGGGCCATGTGGGGTCATGCCAGACCCCAGCAGGCTCAGCAGGCCACTCCATGCTCTGCTCTGAACTGGTGAGACAGAGGTACCAAAGATCAGGGCAACAAACCTGATGGCACATCATGGCATGAGGGATCAGTTCTACACTCCAGCAACCGGAAGATACAAATACTCTGGCCCACTCACAGGATACCAGAGTCAGCTCATGTCCATAGCAAATTCCTTGAGACAATTTCAATGGAAGTGATAGCAAAGCACCACTGCTCCATCACACACATCAGCATTTCTCTGTTACTACAAGTACTTGACTTACTTGTGACACTTGATTTTCTACAATTCCTACAGAATCCTGCTTTCCTGGCTACATCTTCTGGTCAAGCTGAATTGCCAGAAAGAAGCTCATTTGCTGGAGTGACCTACAGCCCAAGTCCTGCATCTGCAAAGACAAGGACAGACTGTCATACCTGTCCTGGAGCCACATCAGGTATGCCTGGCAGAGCAGCACATGCAGTCGTCACCTCAGCACAGGCAGGCCCAGTGGTTGCACCCCAGCAGTGATGCCCACTAAGGGCATCCCAACCATCAGTGATTCTGTGCACTCTTGTCACTAAAACAGTCTCTGAGTAATTTCCAGCATTGGCACAGCTCACTACAGCTGGTGGCTCAAGCAACCCTAGCCACCCCTGCAGCACAAGCTGTGGAAATCAGGTATAGTCATAACAATTTACAGTTTTGGGCCTTAGCATAGCACCTGGCAGAAGTGACTCCCCCAGAAGGTTCTATGAATAGAGAACCAAATATCAGGGTCACCTGCTATGGCACTCTATCTACCCTTCCTTCTCTTCATAAACAAACTGGAGCAACACAAATGGTGGGATGTCTCTGCCTCCTTCAAAGTCATTATCTTGATAACAAAGAGCACGTTTTCCACTTTTTCACCTAGCTGGTTAAAAACATTTAACAACTCCTGTAATGCTTGCACAAGAAGTCTCTGTACACAACTGGACCTAGTCCAAGTCTCCAGGTCTACCACATCTCTCCAGATCCTGTGCTGGTACACTTAGGCTTTTCATTTGGTTAGCAGGTGATATAAATTGATATATCTTTGCTTCCTTATGCCACTTGTCAGTGACATGCTACATATGTGGAAACACACTCCCCTCTTCAGTAAGTGCTGAGCAACCAGCCTGACTCAGACCCCAGATTCCTGTGCTGATGGTGCTGAACGATTATTTTGTGTGGTCAGGTGGCTGCTGGTTTTGGGACCATCTTGACAAGTCTGAAGATCTGCCTTCCAAATGGATGAAGTGAGTTCTTATCATCTTTTGACAGATCTGCAGGGAGCACAACCCACCCTGGATGTGTGAGTAAATGGGGGAAACACCTAGATCCTGTTTTTGAAGGCATCTAGAGGCTTGAATGTTCAGCTACCAATAACAGCTTGACATCTGCCATTTCTCAGGTGGTGGTGTGATTTCCTTAAAATTTGGTCCTGATCTGTGTTTTAAATTGCAGAACAATTAAACTTCATGCACAAATAAAAAGCAGATCATATACTAGGGAATCTCTGTTGGATTTCAAAGCAGGCTACAAAGTACATAAACACCTCTAGTACAGACTGCTTTTCTTACATCACTACTTTATTCCCTCTCTCAGCAGGACAGGGAAATATGCACCATACCTTCAACCAAACACATTTTGGAAAAAAAAAAGGAAAACCCAGTTGAAATCCTACCTTAAACAGATCCACTCCATATCTTGGACCCCTGCGAAGAGCAGCAGCTGTGAAACAGTCCAGAGACACCAGCATTCAAACCCCTCTGAAACAAATGCAGGCAGCTCACCTCACACTGACACATGTTCCTCTCACAATGGCACTGGTTTTAAACCAACAGTGTTGACTTCAAAGCAAGACTTAACCTGATCTACACTTGCATAAAATTGACAGAGTGAGCCCATTCTTGGTTCAACAGCTTGGCAGTTCAGATTCAGTTCAGCACAGAAATTTAGCACCACCCACAGAAAACTTTTTACTTGGAAAGGAAAGGTAAAAGTCTGCAAGAGCTGATGAGAATACCAGGAAAAACAGGCAGTGAGGCAAAGCCCATAAAGCCAACTGCTGCACTCAGGTCCTCTGCAGCTGCCTGTGTGCTTTCCCTCAACAGAGAACAGCAGAACAGAGAGAACAATAGAAAAAGACAGGAGAAGTGTAGGGGGGAACCACCTTGACAAGCTTGGTAAGCTCAGGAGATGAAGACTTTCTAAAAGATGAGGTAGGATAAAGGTGCAGGAAAGGGCAAACAATTCAGTTTCTCTGTCAAAGAGAAACTCTTGAGTTTTCCCATATCATAAAGGTCAATCAAGATTTTACATAAGATAACAGGATGCAGCTTGCCAACAAAAAGTTAGCGTAGTTATACTTACATTTCCACTGGATTAAAATGCAACTTGAGCATTTTTTTCATCTACTGAAGGCAGCTCCTCAAAACCTTCTAAAGCAATTACAGAGAACTATGTTTTCCAGGAACATGTGTGCCTGAAGAGGAAGCACATTCTAGGAAATATGTGATCCTGTGCTAGAGGTGCAAATTCTCCAATGGGTACTCTATCAGATTTTTTCAGACAAGAGCTAAAGTACGGCCTTCAAATGCTGATCAACTCTAAATCTATTAAAATGGAAGTAAACCAGGAAAAACTCCACGCTGCTAGAAAAGCAAGTGCCAGACTGTAAGCGTCCTGGGGAAAATCTAACAGACTGCAGTTCCTGGGAGTTTCATTATTGCACAACTGGAGCAGAGACTTCTTCCTAACTGTTCCCCAAGCCCAGGGATAGTCAGTCTGTACTTTCTCTAGTGTGTAAGGGATGGAAGAAATCAGGAGAGAGCACATAATAAATCAACTGACAGTCTCTAAAAAATAGCTGTCCTGTCTCCTTAATATGAGTGAGAGTAAAGTTCTGAGGGCAGGAAGAATTCGGCTTCAGACTGAAAACATTCCCTTATTGGGGTACAGAAAGTGATCACTCTGTAGTTTAATCAGTCTCAGGCCTCTCTTGGAGGGAAATAGCATGTTGCCTGCAACAAACAGCACGTGTAATAATGTTTGCTGAAATATAAACTATGGCTGTATACCCCAAGATGGAAGGTCAGAAGTCAGCTGAGGATCTGGCCACAGATGTTCAGCACTAGAGATCAAAAGGCAATATATCAAATCCAGTACTTTTCCTCAAGGAACAGGTTGCACAAATTTCTCAACCCATCTCCTTTCACACTATGTGCACTCACCCTGCATCTAAAAAAAGCTGTGCACCACAAACTGCCAGGTTACTCAAAGATGAAGTTCATGTTTCCTAATTTCTCCTTGTCCTGTGCTCGGGTATTTAAATATTTATACAGTGAGTTTGCTCTTATCCACAAACACAGCTCCCTATGGTGCTTTTGAAGTCCATCTAGCAGAGTGAAGAATCACATGACACACCACTTAGTCCTCCCCCAGCCCTTGATAAACCTTTTCTAAAGCTGACATTTGATATTATGGAATGTGTTGTAATCAAATCTTAAAGTTATAGCACCACTGGATTTTTATTAACTTGCACAACAACAACAACAACAAAAATCCAACAAAAAAATGGGCCCTGATAATCAGTCAGCCTTGTTATATCCTAAAAGCTGCTTTAACAAGCAGGGAGTAATATAGTGTAATTGGTACTCTGCAATTTAATTGTTCTGTTCTTAAATCTAATATTGCAACTGTGGGTTAAGTTTACACCACAGCTTTCAAGAGAACATGAAAGTGTGGTACATCTGTGCAGCAGAAAGCTAAACATCTCTCATCTGATGTGTTTATAATGACATTTGATAGCGTGGAATTGTTTGGAGTTCATGCTTAAAGCTGCAGAACTGCTTTTCAAAAAGCCTCCAATCTTCTTCCAGCAACTCAGCCCACACAAGCCTGATGATAATGCTGCTGGCATTGCAGGAAAACTGCTGGCTGGAACAATTCCTTCAGGTAACTTTGAGCATTTGTTACTCAGGCAGTGGACAAAGGGACAAGGGCATATTCCACTTCAGGAGATACAATAATTATTTGAAAAACAAATGACTCAGAAAAAAAGAAAAAAAAAACCCAACAAAAACAAACAAACAACCAACAACAACAACACCACAAAAAACCCTAAACCCAAACCAACAACAAAAAAAATCCACCCCAAAACAAAAACAAAACAAAACAAAACAAACCCTCCACCCTGGACAGAACAACCCCCGACAAGTATAAAACAGACAAAAATATTTCAAGAAATGTTATTTCATGGATGACTGTAGCATGTATAGAAATGGTGGAGTTTTTTATTTAACAGGTGGCAGAACTGCTTATGGTATCTTGAACTTCACATTCTACATAACTAACAGCTTCAGCATTATGTACTTGTTAGTGAATTTATGAGGCCCATAAGCAGTTCAAGAAACTTAGGAATGGGCTCATAAATGTCATCTGCAGTTTGTGAACTGCAAGCATCTGACTGTTTTGATCAAAGTTTTTACGGGAAAGTTAAATGGTTATTAAAATTATTTACTACTGCTCCACAAAAAGGGAGCAAGCCTGCTGAAGAACTTAGGTAGTGATAAGATATCTGTAGGTCAAATGCTTCGGCAGAAAAGCATTTCTGTTTATGTCTAAGCCGAAATTTTTGTACAATTCAAAGTTTAGAGTGCATTTCAGTGGCTGAGAAAAGGACTATGGAGGGGAGGAGGAATTTTTCCTTCTCCATAACCTGCTGTCAGAAATACACGATCTCATCGGGATACTTTTCATGGTCTCAGCATTAGCCCTTTTCTGACACTTTCTGTCCTTGGAGAAATGCATGATAATGCAAATCAGTTAAAGAGGTCACTTTCTGCTCATTCTTTTGTAGCAGTCCACGTTGGTGTCCTGATTTTTGCTCTTTAACAAAGTCAGTCTCACTGATGAAACTCAGTTATATTACGCTGGAATCTATTAACTTCTTAAACTTTATTATTTCAGTCACAATTAAGACTATCTGAAGCCTCTTCACAAAAAGGGGCCATATCAAAAGCTGTACATTAGCAACTGGATCAATGGATGCATTAATTCTGCATCAAAAATACCATAAGAAGGACAGATCTCCTGGGGAGGCAAATCTGTATCAATATTTCAGTCTCTTGAATACAGAAATTTGATACAACATGATGCAACACTCGAGCTTCCCCTCCTTTCAATTAACTGAGAAATAAAAATTGTCCTTAGAAGGGAAGAAGTTCATTTGTATTGTTTAGTTTTTGGGTTTTCCTCCCTTTCATAGCATCATAATGTTCTCTTCATGGGTGGAAAACTTAATCTTCAAGCCTAGATTCTTCATACAGTTCAGGATGAGCTGACTTGGAATACCGGGAATATTTCAGATGTAGAAAGTCACCCAATTCATCCAGAGCATTCAAAACCTGTAAGACCATGATACTTTGTCAATTCTATTGCAAAAGAAGTGAAGTTCTAGTAACTTCTACTTTACTGCAGAACAAGAAGATCATAAAAACTGTCAATTAAAGAAAGTTTAAAGGACAAATTTTGCATTCATTCCACAACAGTGAACATCAGTGCAATTGTAGATGTATAACAGCATCTGTGAGAATGGAATTTACTCCTCCAGTAGGCTATGGTTTATTAGGAAGTGCATTAATTGAGCACAGATGAAAAAAGTTACTTTTCCCAAAAGCAAAGGGAGGTAACAACCAAGATAAAAAGTTATCTTTGCTTGTGCAAAAGAAATGTGTGAGGCTATACTTCAGTATTCCTCCATAGCTCCCAAAGACTGGAGTTGCCAATGCATTTTCTTAGGTAGCAGAACAGAGTCAGCATAAATATTCTGAATATTTTAAGAAAATTTTAGTGAATGCCATTATTTTATATATCACAGGGACAAATGATTTTTGTTCATAAATACTGTAAAGCAATTTTCTGAGCTGTGTCCCCAGCTATCAGCAGATTCAAAAAGTAGCCAAGGAACTCTGTACCACAGAGAAGTAGCTTAGTGTTTTGCAGCATCTGACCCACATTCAAGACCAGCCAAACTTTGGGATCAAAGAAGGAAACAGCAATTTTGATTTTGAGCCTGTGTCTGTTAAGCCACTAAAACAAGCTCATGAACAAAAAGAAGTAATTTAGAACAAAAAGAAGTAATTTAGTAATGGTTTATGCAGACAGATAGCTTCCAGGTCATTAAGGAAGTTATTCTTGGGAGCTTGCCCTTTCATGGATCTTTAGTTTTTTAGTTCCAGGCTGCCATACAAAACAAATTTTGCCAAAGAGAAACGTTTTCATTGTGCTTGTTACCTGTTTTTATCCTGGGTTTAGGCAGAGCCACAAAGTGTTTTGTACTGAAATCTTTCTTTCTGCAAGTAATTAAACTCAGGGCATTTCCATTCCCCCATGCTGTAAGAGTGCCACAAGTACTGTGGCAAAAGCACAGCACGTTCAGTGATGACTGGGGAGCATCAGACCTTCTCTGGAAGCAGCAAGCTGCAGGTAGCAGGAAGTGAACCTACAATGACAGCCCGAAAACGTGGTGGGCTTGACATTTGGGGGTGGGGGGAAAGGAGGAAAATCAAAGCAGCAACCTCAGGAAGTGAATCTTCAGATCAACTTCATTGCCTGTTACCAGTTACATGAGCCAAAACCCTCACAAAACAGCAAAAAGCTGGTAAAGACCAACACAATAATGTAGCTATGCTCTTTTCTAGGAAATACTACCTTTATGGTACTGTTAGTATCTTGTTAGTTGTTATGGTATCTTGCTAGTAACTACTGCACCTTCAAAAGCAGCAGGAATTTTACACTGCACACATGCAAGGCAGCTTTTTGATGTTTTTTTAAAGCTATCTACACTGCTATGGGAGCTGGTCAGCAGGGCAGGGCTCCAGCATCCACATCCATGTACATCTCAGGATGCAAAAGCAGTGTCAGGAGCTCTCTGCAGGCCCAAGTGCTTGTCTGCATGAACCAGTGGCACATTTGACTCAATGCTTTTCCATGTTCAAGGATTTTTTGCTTTGACCGTCACAGTCATGCAAGGAGAGGAAAAACAAAGCCTGAAATTTATTGTTAAGCCTCTGTGTTTCATGCCTCTAAGTTGGCTTGTTCTGAGAATGAAAGAATGTATCTCAAGCCAGGCCAAAAACACCTTCGGCAAGAAAAGGAGATGGAAAATTTCGAAGAGTTTATTTTAAACACACTCCCGACTGCATTGGAACGGAGGTTTATGATGGAAGTCTCAACATACTATTAATGGTATTTCTGATATCAGAGAAAGATACAGAATGAGACTGGCCAGACAGCACCAATTAAACTTAATTAGGTTCAAACAGTTCCAAACACTGTTTGCAATTTCCACCTGTACCTCCAAGGCTGTCCCTTATACTTCTGCAATTCAAGAAACACGTGAAAACATGGAATGGAAATATGGGTATGGAACACTTGATTTTCAATTATTTCCATAAAGTTTCAGGTTTCCTACTCTGATAGTTTTGATGTAGCATTTAACTTTTGTCTTGCTGTGCTCTTCGTGTAGGTTTTTATCAGTGATGACAGATTTGGTCACTATTAGAAATAGAAGAACATAAGAAGTTAATTGTCCCATAATTTATTTTAGAAAACAAAATGCATAAAGCTCAAATGCCTTTAAAGAGCAAGTGAAAAGGCCAGAAAAACAAATGTATAAATGAATTATTGAGACTCAAATTAACAGAGGCACAGCTTCTCCCAGACTCGTGTGCAGCCAGAGTTAGTTTGGGCAGGACATGTGCTGTGCTTACCATGTCTAACATCTCCCGTGTATGTGCAGCTGACACACAAAAACGAGCCCTGGATTCTGTGATAGGAGTAGCTGGAAACCCAACCACGACCACCCCGATATTTTTTTCTAACATGCGTCTTGCAAAAGCCCTGAGGAGAGAAAAAAGCAGAGGGAGAAAAATCAAAAATAAATTATCCTCAATAAACTGGACACAGAGAGAAAACATTCACATATAATGTAACAAAAGGTACAATCCTGCTTCCAATTGAATGAATATTCCGACTGATTTTCATAAAAGCCAGAATTTTCCCAGTAGGACTAAGATTCTTTGCTGCTTAGCTGTTCACAAAGCCAAGTGGGTGTCAAATACTAGAAATGTGATGGCAGAGAGGGCACTGCAGGGTAGACATGATTCAGTTATGTCACTGAAAGTCTCTTGAGTACAAATCAAACCTTGTGGACATTCACGGTCCCTAAGGATGGAAGAGGCTGGGCTTGTGGAAAGTATGAATGCTTGGTTCCTGAACATCAATAGGAACAAACCAATCTCTGTGGTGGTTTATTTGCTCTCACAGTTGCTCTGCCAGTTAGGAAGGCTTGTGTGGCATGTACGAGACCTAGAGCCCACAGCCACCCTAAGCTACCTGCAAATACTCCCTACCTCAACCCCTCCATTATGCTACTACTGACTTCTGGTCTGCGTGTCCAAGCCAGTGCACAACTGCTGCTTGAGAGGGTAAAACATGCAAAGACCATGCAAAGATCAGATGGGGAAGAAAAAAAGCACCCATCCAAACCAATTCAAGTTTGCTCACGGATCAAAGGCAATGTGTCTCCCTTAATGATTGCAAATCAAAACCCAAAAAATTCAAATTCAAAACCTTATCAAAAGTATTATTCCAGACCATGTTAAAAAACGAAAAGAGAAAGATTTCAAAATTCTGAAATCTGGAACAACTCAAAATTAAACCTAGGGGCAAATTTAAAAGAAAACAGAGCTAAATGATGAATTCAACTGAACATCATCTTCTGCAGCATGTACCAAATAACCCATGAACCTGAATAGTGCTTGTTTTGCCAGCAAGCTTTTTTCAGTACTTACCCTATCTTACCAGGCATATAAAGGAGCAAGGGAACAACAGGAGAATCATCATTGCCATAAATGATGAAGCCCATTTCATGCAGTTTTCGCCTGAAGTACCTTGTGTTTTTCTCCAGCTGACGCACTCTTTGGAGCCCTGAAATGAGCCAGTCAGGAGAACAGTCAGTGGAAAGATCATTACTGCAGTCTAGTCACAGGCAAGAATCAGGGCTGGGGGTAACAGTTTGGCCGAAATGTAAATGTTGCTATTTGATTGAGACAAAAAACATGGAACGAGCTAAATGCAACTACATTAATTATTCTGGCATTGTAGGACAGACAGCTGATACTCCTGTACTTGTCAGGTGGCTTCCCATGGGCAGAGACACTCCCTCTCTGGGGATAGACAATGTGGAAAATTCCCTGGACTTTGCTGTGCTAGATAAAGCCTCCCAGATGACACACACCTACAGAGAAGCAGTGCAGATAGGACACGTAAAATGAGTATGTTCTTCCACAAAGTAATTGACTATTATCTCTGCATTGTCCCTGGCCTCGTTTAGTCATGGATTCACAGATGGGACCCCCAGCAAAACTGACAGGAGAGTTGAAAACAATTGTTTTTAATGAAGGAGAAAGACAAAAAAATGACAGAGAAAAAAACGTGCTTGAAAAGACATTTCAGCCATTTCTTTTGCAGTGCCACGAAGGAGGCCGTTTCTGACAAGTGCAATTGCTTCCCATTGCAAAAAGAGGCAAGAGACACACTCTACATTACTGCAGTAGGAAATATAATGTCCTTTCACCACTCTACCTGCATTGTATTTAATCAGTGAGCTGATCTATGTGCTACTTCTCCACTGCTCAGCGAGGTGCTGACAGGGATGCTGCCACCTCCTCCACACCCACATGCCTGCCCAGTGCCAGTCCAAGTTCACATGGCCACACAGCAAATCGAGCCAGGTCTGTCATCTGCCTGACCTGGCCAGAAATGAAACTGCCAAGCTGCTGTTAAGCAGATTGAGTCTCTAAACCTAACTGCTGTTCAGCAGCTTGTGTCTGCCCAGCAGAGGTGGTGAGAATGCATGGTAAGGCTGGGATTCAGCAGGACACAGTTACACTCCTAACTTTCATTTTCCCGCTGGTCATCAGCCCATACTTTCAATATCACATTATGTCACCAGACATGGAACACTGAAACCTCCAGTGCAACTCATTTCCTCTTTTCCCTTTGCTTTTCCCTTTGCCTTTGCACAGATGTGTTATGTTTTCACTCTCCATTTGCGTTTTCATTTTACTTTACATTTCATTCGCTTCATTCTTCATTTACCACTTTCTGCTGTCACCGTTCTCTGACTGTTTCCTAATTCCCCATTTTGCTTTGTATAACCACAGCAAGGCATTTGTAGCAGCTACATGCCACCTGTGGCAGATTTGTCCTCAGACCACATTCTGGCCCACCATCTGCTCTGGCTTTTCTTCCTTTTCCCTCCTGGCTGCAGAGGGGATCACACCTACATGAACCTCTTTTCCATTAATATTTCTGAACATATGTAGGTCTGAACAATATCTACTACCTCATCTGTTCTGTATCCTCCTGAGTCAAGGTTCTGTCAGTGTTCTGGCTGGGAAATTCATAGGGAAACTGGGACTTGCTTCACAGTGATTGGTGTTTTGCTTGAACAAATGAAAAGATCTCATAAAGTCAGTGCATTTGTAACTTTATGCACAAAACTGCCCACACGGACAACCTGTTACTTACAGTCTCAGTCATTCAGTTTAAGGCACTCAGTGGAAGAGATCTGCTGGGTTAGAAAAGACCACAAATAGTTTAACTATCTCTCTAATGCTGCTAGAGCAAAAACAGCTGTGCCAGAGCAAGGAAAACAAATGAAACATAAAAGCGTCCTACTACACAGCTTTCCAGTCACTAATAAAAACAATAGTCTGTGGTATTTCCAAAGATATTTTTGGTGTAGTAGATCTCAAAGAAACGGGAGGAAGTATTGAGGAGGAGGAAGAGGGGAGGGGAGATGATGGTAAAGACAGAGTTAGACAACTACAGAATAATGTGGCTGAAGTCTAAAGAGAGACTTTTTCCCCCGTTAGAGTTTGTAAAGATGTTATAAGCACCTCCTCAATATCCACGTTACAAGGAGGAGGGTGGGGGAATAACCTGAACTGAGGTCTCAAAGCCACTGCTGTTTCTTGCTATCTTAGCAGCCCCTGAGTGAGTTTCCAAACTCTCAGTTGGAAAGCATTTGAAACTACTAGATTTTCACTTAGGGAAAGTTTTTCCTAAATGCAGATGTTCTTGGCGAGTGCAGTTTAAGACTTGCTGCCTTCTCCTTTCTATTCATGTGTTTACCACAGAGCTGGAAACACAGTATGAGCCATGCAGGGTTCCAGGCTATGCTGTTTGCTATTTATCAAACCATATGTGCAGGGCCCAGAGCTGATCAGTTTGTCTCTGCTTATTTTTGGGGCTGGAAATTTGGACTCCAGCTAAGGAGACTTTAGAGCTCAAAGAGGAGCTTCAGACCACCCCCCCAAAAGTCAAATACATTTTCCTTTTCTCATCTTCCTTTCCTGATTCTACATCCTCATCCAGTTTGTGATGCGAGATCCCCCCTTTCAAGACTCCCTATGGAGCTCATTTCAAGCCAGCCAGTGCTGATGCAAAAGAGCCACTTGGATGTTTTAGCAACATCCCAAAATACTAATTTCATTTGCAGGGATGCATTAAAGAGCCAAATAAAAGATCAGAGAACTCACATATATCTGGAGGGAGAAAAAGCGCATTAGGAGATGATTGCTACACACACTGTATTTGTGGGTGGGTGGCGGGGAGGGAGGAACCTATTTCTTTACCAAATGTCAACACTTTCCTTTCTCATGTTAAGTTTTGTGGTCAAAGACCACAGACACACATCATATACACAGGCTTCTTATATGCTGTCCCAATAAGAGCAATAAAACCTTAAAATTTGTAGTTGTATTTCAACACTCTTTTTCATTCCTTTATGGGACCTTCCAATGTCAGATAAGGAGGCAGATCTGAGCAAAATATTTATTTTTGTCTCACTGGCCTCATTTTCCCCCTACACTGCAGTTTAAGAGTGATGAATTCAGTTTAGAATCAGGTATTAGTCCAAATTCACGGTGGTAGGTTTAGCTAAAACCACCACATTTAGAAAGTATTTTCTTTGATTCCTGGGGCTGTGATCTTGCATCCTTTAATATTTATTGAGTGAAAATCTGCAGAGCAGACCCTTGAGCTAAAAGAACATGGCTGCATCTATGTAAGTGTAGGAATTTACCTGTATGGGACTAGTTAGAGGATCAGGTCCCTAGACAGTAAATATATGTGTTACAAAATTCTTACTTGGCAAAATCCTCAAGGATTTACAGTCTGTGCAAAGAGCTTATAGCACAGCATGCAGCATATCCAGAGAGTTATATCCCATAAAATATGTGAACCACAACACAGCATATGTTTGGAAAAAACAGCCTGGACAGGGAAAACCAACCCTCCTCTATTTAAAACTGAGCCCACCAATGCTCCAGAGTATTCAGCTAAGGCTGAGAACAACTTTATTAAGTGCTCTACATCTTCTTATTAGCTGAATTAAGAAGGGACAGAAAGAGAAAAGTGAACCATAAACAATTCCCAAATTTCACAAGTTATCTGCATGCTGCTGGGAACACACACAGCTGGTTTATGGGGATTTTTCTGAAATAAAGGATTAATTGCCTGGATGGTACAAGACAAGCAGATTAATTGCATCAGCAATCCACCTTCTGCTGGCAAATTTAGAGTTTTCATTTGGTTTCACCACTTTAAAAATATTTGGTTTACTGCAAAGTTCTAAGGTGTCGGCAATTCAGGGAAAAATGCTGATTATATTTTTATGTGACACCCATCACTGCACAGTGCTGGCATTAATTTATGCCATTAATTTATGCAGGCTTTTAGAAAGCATTATAGCTCAAAATTAATATGGTTTAGTTGAAAGAAAAATACAAAAAGAAGGCAAGAGAGAGAAATGATAAAATGTAGTAGCTTGGTCATAATTTCTTTGAAGCAACAAGCTTTTTAAGAGAGTCACTTGGAGTGAGAGACTCGGCAGAAGCTCTGTCACACACCTTCAGGGCACCTGAGATCAGGAAGGCATCAGTCAGTCTGAGGGCCTGATCTCAGGCTGGCTTTACCTGGCACAGCTCCATGCACATCAACAGAACTTTGCTGTTCCTGCCAGCTGAGGACCTTATCCTGGCAGTGAAAGAGGCAGTAAAACTATCAGCTCTCTCTAAAACAAAACTTTGTTTTCCTCTTCCAGAAATGTCTGGAAATGTTCATAAGCAGAGAAGCTGCCTGTGTTCAATTCCTGCACAAACATTCTACCTTTGAACCCTTCCTGTAGGCCCCTACCCTTGCAAATTGTGACTCAGTCTGCTGAAAACTGGACCAACCAACCTGCAGCCTTTCATATCAAGATCTGTGGTGTAGCAAGGTGAAGGAGAGCTATTTTTCCTGAACCCATGCCAGGAAAGATAACCCCACGCTGAACTGGGTTTTGGCATGGAGTGGACTCTTCAAGACACAAATCCACCTGCCTTAATCTTCTCCAGCTGCTGGTTCATGGGGTCTTTCTAGATAGCTAGTTACACAATTGAGCTTTTACATACCAGTGTCAGTGTTCCTTGCATGGAGAGGTCAACTCTTTACTAACAACTAGATAGGAAAAAGCAATCTTCACTAGGCTGAAAAAAACCTGCAAAACAATAGCTCTTTTCCACTAAACTACTGCAGATGGACAGATTTTCATTTTTTTTCCCTCCGGTTCCATTATAAGAGTTACACACATGCACCTCCATGTGCATTAAATCACAAATAGAATGCTATAAAACTGGAGTGCCTAAAGGAAATATGTTCTCCAATAAAACAATCTTCATAAAAAACAACTTTGCTATGAACTGGGGAGAAGTGAAGACATTTACTTCTACAATCTAATGCTAACTAGAAATCTAGTAATTTCAACTTAATTCAGTTGCTAAATAAGCCCTTAAGGACTTATTTTAACTGTGAACTGCTCCAAAACACTTTTCAGAGAAGATTAAGGGAATAAAAATTGCAGTTTCAGTTGAAACAGAAAGGGAAAAAATGGTAAAGGTTCGGTCATTTTTATTTCTCGAACGAGTCAGATCTGCCTACCCAGCGCCTTACCTACATTCAGATATCCAAGGCAGGGATAGAGCAGCCAGCCTTGGCTGACCTGAGCCCTATCTGCCCTATCCCAGCACAGGTGATTAATCACAGAGCGGGTCCGTCCCGCCGCTGAAAACCAGCCAGAGCACATAACCCCCTCCATCTGCATCCCATCAGGCGTTTCTGAGGTGCCAGGGGTCCAAAGGCCGCCGGCGACGGCACTTCCCTGCTTTGTGCTCGGCAGGCTGAGCACAGCGCCGGCTGCCGCGGGCGCCGCAGCGCCAGCAGCGTCTGCAGCAGGGGAGGGATCCCCGCTCCCTCCCGGCAGCAAAGACACCCTGGAAAGGGAACTGTGCCATGGAGCTGCCCGCTGCTGTCCCTGGGGAAAGTGTATTTTTCACTGCTGGGGGACAGGCTACAGCTCACATCCAAGTCTAACATCCCTCCCGCCTGCGTTTGATGCTTATGTCAGGGTACAGGGAACATCTATCCGTGGACAGGGTCTGCTAGAGGGCTACAGCGCTGGTTTAACTCTGAATATGGAAAAAGTGACTGCAAATGAGTTAGAATTTGATTAATCCTCAAAGATCTTGCAAATCACTGCAAACACTCTTAGTCCAAAGCCCCTGCTCGTTCGGATCAACTGGCCCTCCTTGGATACATCTGCTGTCCTGTGGCAGGTGTCTCCTCCAAAACTATATAACTGCATCTGTGCTAGTCTTTTCTAAATCAGCTGCTTAATGCATTAGTGGAAAATAACTAGCAAGAAATTCAAGGGACTGCAATATTCTTAAAATAAAGAAGACTACAAAATATGGATTTTTCTGAGTGGCAACTGAAATGACCAAATCAGTCTTCCAAAACAGCATGTCTCACTCATTTTGAGCAAAGATGTCAGAATTTATTTCTGTTTCATCATCCACTGCTGTGAGAACATCTGTGATGTTCAGCTTGGACAAATAATAATTGTGGCAGCATATTATCATCACTAATATCTTCACTGTTGTCATGACTGGGAGGCCTGGTCATGGAGCAATGCTGTGCAAACAATAAATGTAAATAAATAAATGTGAAAAAGGGCTTGAACTGTAACCACATACTTACTGGGAATATTAAAATTAGGCCAGGGTTCAAGCATTCTGCTTGTTAAGTACCTAGGAGAAGCAATCCCCTCAGAATGAAGCAGCAAAATGAGAATTTGAAAAAGACAGGCTTTAGCCTGACTGATTCTGCAAGCTGTTTTGAGCAGGTCCAAGGGGTCCACTGCTAAGTCACTTGCAGATTTGAAGCTTTCAGTGACAGTTTCATGATCAGTCCAGTCTGGTACAGACTGATTCTGCTGCAAAAAGGATTGTTCCTCTCGGCTCCAGCTGCTCAAGTCCTGGCACTGGGACTCATGGCCCTGAGAACCAGTTTGGGTGCAGGCTAACCATTTGTGGGGGGGTTGGCTATTTGTCAGCTGCATCAGTGCTCTGATTCAGTTCACTGTGTGGCTGCAGGAACACTCCCACCAGTGTAGGGAGAAGGGGCACAAGAAAGGGGATAGGCAGGGGGAGGAGAAACAGGACGAGATTGCCCTTCCTTGCACCAGTGTTGGCTTATGCCAGGTTGTAGTAACGTGGAACTAAGGCTTCTGAATTTCCAGAGGATCCTGACAAAGCAAAACTAATGTTTTCAAAAGACTGTTGAGGACAGCTAGCAGAGGAAAATGCTAGAGACTGATTTTCAGGAGCTGGTCCTCTAGTTATACAAAAAAATCTGTGGCCGATGGAAATATCTTTAAAAGGAACCTTTTAAAAACAGAGTCTTTAATACCAAGCCAAAACAGAAAGCAGCATTCTGCCACTTCTCACAGTCTGAATGAGCTTAAATGCAAGAACTCAAGAGTTTGCTAAAAACACAAATGAAAACTAGTAGTTGCAAAAAGATAACCCAATCAGCAGAAACGGCAAAATAAATGAACATTTTAAAGAAACACTTACAATCTAAACAGCTGCAGAAATTATCTTTCAAGAAAACATCTTTTACTAGTAGATTCCATAGGACAGGCTTTTAAATGTTTCAGCATCCCATAAAAACATGAAAAATGCCCACTGCTGTTCGTGAATTATTGTTTGCCTTGCATTAAACAGAAAAAATTGTTTCCTTTACAAATGTTGCAATTTGCTTTTTACACCAGTATAATCTATTATTAGTCATCAAAAGAATTGCTTTGGATTTCCCAGCAGCCTTAACTCCGTCTGCCTAGTGATTCTGTTTTATACCTATCAAATTTAAGTGTAAAAATATGCTTTCAGTATTCTCATGCAGAAAGGGAGGAGGAAGAAAAGGTCTGAGGTCACAGCTGGAGGGGCTGTGTTGCATGCAAGTAAATGTACTTGCAAATTTGTACAGGGTCCAAACACTCTGAGTCAACTCCAGCCTCATCATGGGATAAAACCACTAAGGCAGCTGCTGAGTTTCCTGAGGTATCTCCAGTGGTGTAATGAGAAGCCACGAGAACACATAAAGAATATCTATATTATGAATTATAAAGAGTAAATGCCATGGGAACTTCTGCTTCCCATATTTCCTATTAAATGAGCGGAGATACATTTAAGATGAAATGGCCACAAAGGCTTAAGAGGGATAAAATTATTTCTTTTTTTTTAAATAGACTGCATGAGCTGAACTGTGGAACTTGCTACCTTATGACATTACTAGAGGAAATACAGCTGCCAGAAGTCCATACACTTTTGAACAACTCTATTATAGGAACTATGAAAGTGTCTATGATGTTAAGGTACTAAGAAAAAAAAGGTCTGTTCTGCAAAACATCAATTTTCAGAGTTCTGTAAAACATGGCACTGAGAAAAACAGGACTTTTACTCCACTAAAAATTTGATTTCACATTTGCATCTTTTGTAGTCAGTTTCTGATTCTTTGGATGTAGTTGCTCAAGAAATAGTGGTAAATATTGACCTCAACCTATTCCTCTTTCCCAGGCAGGAACAATGCTATATATCAGTTTTCAGGGAGCTGCTACCTTCTCCTAATTTAGCATTTCTTACCCTTCATTTTCTCGAGTCACCACAGAAGAGATGGCAAAATAAATGGAACTGTAATAGCTGGCTGTGGGCTCTGCAGTATCCTCCCAGTCACGTTATCATGACATTAATGTCTCGCAACTATCCCAAATATTGATATGAGACAAATCCACACGTTCACACCTTCCAGCGTGAAACAGACACCGGCTGTGGGTAATTTCCAGCTGAACAGTTTGGGTTTCACAGAATTACTCTGGAGGTTCTAACCTGCTCCTTCCTTGTGATAAAGCAGTACCCCCATAAACATCTACTCATAACCTGCAGTCATGCATCCCCCCCTACACTGATCCTGTTCTGGAAAGGCACATCCCTATTCCTTGTCCAAGCAAGCATATTCTTACTCACTGAAAATACAGGAAGAAAATACGGAAGATCAATCAATTGGATACACACTAGGATACACAAACGTTAACTGCACTTCTGGGCTCTGGCATTACCTACTATATAATTGCATCTGTGCTAGTCTTTTCTAAATCAGCTGCTTAATGCATTAGTGGAAAATAACTAGCAAGAAATTCAAGGAACTTAAAATAAAGAAGACTGAAAAATATGGATTTTTCTGAGTGGCAACTGAAATGACCAAATCAGTCTTCCTTCTCTTAGTCTTCTATTAATCTGCTGAGGAGTCAGTCATGACGAGTTCAGCCATAGGAATATACTGAGTTAACACGTTTGTTGTCCCTTTACTTCATCCTCTTTCCAACAAGCACCCTCTAATTCACATGGAACATTTTAGCAAACTCTAATTTCTTCATTTTCTAAAACATTCCCAGTGACTTTTGCAAGGCTTAACCTCCTAGAGAAATGACCTCTGGAGGACAAGCCATTGGTGGACATCTCCTTATAAAGGATTCCCCAAATCATCCGGTGAGAAGAGAATGCCATTTGAAATAAATTGCAAAATAAACTCCTTCCATGGATCCTGTATTTTGGGTTGTGGGGTTTTTTTGTAGTCCACAAGACAGCCTAATGAAGGGAGGCCCACATGAAAGAAATCCCAAAAGACTAAAATAATGAATCTGTCTCAGAAGGACAAGAAACATTTTTACACATCATAGCCAGCTTGCTAGCCTTTGTGCAATGGTCTAAGTTGTGATATATGATTTATTCATCTGTTTTTCTACTCATTTGCATTTCGTATTACAAGACAATTTAAAAAAAACTGACAAAACACTAATTTATTTCATAACAGATTTGCAGAAGACTTAATAAGGTCTCATTTTGTGCAGAAATCCAAACACTGTGTCATTAGACAACACTGCCTGCGGAAGAGAAAATGCTTCTAACTCAGCCCTAAGACAGACACGCACGTCTTTAAAAAGGCTCCATCTTGAACCCAGTTCTCCTCTTATCCTGCACCGAACTGCAGGCAGAATCACGCTAGCTGAAGAGCATTTTTAGCAGGCTTTGAAGGCCTGGAAATGCTCGGCACGCTCCGTGCTTTACAGGCGGCATCTGCGCATCCCGGGCAGGCTCAGTGTCAGACCGCCCTCTCACGGCGGGCGCCGGGGCAGGAGCAGCGCCCGGCCCCAGGGTACGGGAGAGATGTCAGAGATGGTCTCTGACACCCAACACACACAGGTATCAGCACGTGCAACAGGGACCTTCCAGATTTCAAGCTGGAAGAAGGTTTTACGCTCCAGCTTCCCCACCAAAATGACAAAAGCATCGCTTCCTCGTCGCCCGCACATTGCACCCGAGTTTTGCTGACTTTGGTCCTTGAGCTCAGCAGAATTTCGCACTGGCACTGGATTCTCCATCCCTCCTTCTGTACTCTGGGCCTTGTAAATTCTGGCCTCACTGAAGATTTTCGATAAATGTCTTAATAGCCTTGTATCTATCACAGTTTGAAACAGCTCCCTAGGGCACCGCAACAGAGCAGTGCAGAGCAGTATCTTGCCTGCTCTCATCTACCCTTTATCTGTTCCATTCCCACCTTATCCTGGTCATATCTATCAGGGAGGTCTATTACAGAATTCATTCTCCTAGTCTCAGACAAAGTAAGAGAAAATAGCACTGCTGGACTACTATAAAAGAGGTTGCAATTCAGAGCAGGATCTGTTATCTTCAGCTCCACGTTAAAGAATATCAAGACTCTCAGACATCCTTGAAAAAACTACACAAATTCAATCACTTTTTCTCCATACTGGGATTTAAGTTCTAGAACACTGAATACAAATCAGCATTGCTTTGAAACAATAACAGTTATGTCACAGTTTTTTTGCTGCTTATTGTATAGAAAACATATTACACAGAGGATAAAGCATGTCACACTGAGGACTGGACAGTAGCTACATATGCAGCTCCAAGAGAGGAACAGAAATACACCTAATTTTTCATGAGGACACCAAATAGTCAATTATTTTGGGACAAAATGTAGTACAAAACTAGGCTCAGGACACCATAATTGATGCCTGAGTGAGGTAGGAATTACTATAATCATCTTCTTATGCTATTATTTAACATACAATACCTGTTCTGAAATGCTGCACCATACTTGAGTTTCTTGCCATCTTGAAGGTTCACTCTTACACAGAAGCTAAACTGACAGCACCTAGCCCATAAATCAAGGCATATCCTTTTGAACCCCACTACAAAGTCAGACAATATACTCCAAGGGAAATCCATGTATTTCTATTTGTTGCTGCAAAGCAGGATGGGGTGGCAACTATACAGCCAGAATTCCAAAATATCTCCATCCCTGCTGCATGTGGACGAGCACGGAAAAAACTCCAGGGTTGGCAGCACCTGGAAGTATGATGATTTGGGTATTAATTTTACAATAAGAAGGATTTATTTTGCAGTGCCATTGCCATACTTCTTTGCTGCTGGATGATGTTTTGCTGGTGTGTGTACCCAGAGAGACGCTCTGGCAGGAGCTGAAATGAGGGAGGGAGGGAAGGGAGAAAACCTTGTGTTGTCCCATCCAGTCCCATGAGACATTTCATGGCCCTGATGATTTGCTCTGCCACGGGGGGACACATGGACGTGGCGTACACAGCACTGTGAGAATGAGTTCGTAAAAAGTCCACAAGGCCCTTACACAAGCAAAACAAAGCATGAATGAGCTTTGAGCTGGCCAAAGAGCAGATCTCCCCCTCAACTACTGCAGGAGTGGGGAGGTGCAAAAGGAAGAGAACGTTTCACTAGCTACTGGATTGCATTCTTGGCTGCCACTGTTAATACATGGCCTGAAGAAAGATCAGGCAGGTGCAAATACTTCACCATGTAAGTGGGGCAATTACAGCTAAAACAAAGTCTGGAATAGAATAACGTTTACTTCTATGCTAAGACTTATTATAAAGGAGCCAAAATAATTTCAAGACCAATGAACAGCTGTGCTTAAAATAATGCTGTTCAGTTCCTCTTTGGTAATGAAACAAAGGCTGTATGACATCAGTCCTCTGCCACATGACCTAGCCCAGGAAAAGCAACCTTACTGGGATCTCTCTTTGTCTATAAGCACAAAAATTGTCAATCAAAACTTTCAATCAGTCATATCAGAGTTGGTATAATTGCTTTAACATTTCCTGGTGTAGCTAAGAGCACAATCTGTGCTCTTAGATAAAACACTGATATACTGTAGGCATGTCTGAATCCAGGCATGCAGTAGGAATTCAGATCTTACTAAGATCATCATTGTTATAACAACTTATATCTCCTAGTGCAAAATATCAGAGTAAGAGTTACCACACTAAAAGCTGAGTGCATGTTAGTGGGAAAGGGATGAGGCATGCTTGCAAATTGACTTTAATAAAAAAAATCATCTGAAAAATAATCTAGTGAGTAACATTTAAAACACTATCAAAGTACTTTATGAGTCTATGCAGTAAGTCCAGTCCTGAGGATATTTACCTAACCTTATGCAGGTTATGCATGGCCATACTGCAATTGTATTCCTCAGGGTTTGGTCAAAAGCTAAGAAGGCTTCTGGGCTTCAGCTGATGCAGAATGAACAGTGCCACTGTGAGTTTTTGGCTGCAGAAAGGAATGTGAATGGGTAAGCAGCCTTCCAAGGCTGAGAAGCCTGAGGCAAAGCTTAGTGATACACACAGGCATAAAAAGAGTGACCTGTTTTCACTTGAAAAAACTTCCAAGGATTACAGGATAAATTATATTTGACTACTTTTCACAGGTCTAATCTTTCTATACTTTCTAGTTACGTTAGCCACATTGTCTTTGGTAAGAAATAAATGTACAGATAGAAATTCAGGAAGGCAAGGAAACAAAGAAAATTGATCTTTGATGTATTATGACACTCAGTTTTAAGATCTCCAGGGGCAAACCCAAAAAAGACAGTAAGAAATACAGTCTATACTTTCTTATAGCCCTTTATTCTACTGTAGGGCTACCCTTATTAATGTTATCCTGACAGCAACCATATGGGCTGTCTAAACAGGCTTCCCACTCATTCAGCAGTCTGCTTAAAAAGTACTTTCAGCTGGGTATGAAAAGAGAAAATAATCAGCAACCATTTGATCTCTCTGTCAAGCAACAAAACCAATGACATTTCACAATGGTGCTGATTATGCTTTCTCTTCTACGTCCCCAGTTAAAGCAAACTCAGCTCTACTTTTTGTTGATATCTGTTGTTGGCAGGAGATTGTTTTATTAATGTACACGGAGCAACTGAGGACATGGAATTTACTATTGCAAAAGGCCCCCACAGTAATGTCTTTCTCCATTCTCCTAAAAAATGCAACTATGTCAATCCACAACTCTAGGAATTTTATTATCAGTGGATGAAACCGTGGTTTTAATCTCTCAGTATTGCTCCACACTCTGTTTACAAATGCGAAACAAAGTAATGAGCAATCTGCATGCAAATTAATGTAGGGAAGTATATTAGCCAACCACAACACGTCCAAACATTTCCAAGACAAACAACGATCACCAGGGTGGCACAGAATAACCCAACTCAAGCAAATTACATAATATGAACATGAGACAAGAATAAGAAAATCTGACTATTTGATGTGCATTTGGGATCCAGGCAAAAATGATGCTAACTTTAGAACAGTGCTTGTGTTAAGCAGTCTGTGCAAAAAGATACAGAAATATAACACATGTCATATGAAAGCAGTTCCCACACCCTTGATGTGAAACAGCTTATGATTTCCTTCTACCTTTTTGCCAGCTATGTATCCTCCAGCTGCGCCAAAGCTCTTTGTGAACGTTCCCATTAATACATCCACATCACCGGGACTCATTCCGAAGTATTCCACAACTCCTCGGCCCGTTGCTCCCACTGCACCGATGCTGTGAGCTTCGTCCAAGTAGAGGTAGGCTTTGTATTTGTTCTTCAAGGAGACTATCTCTGGCAGGCGCACGATGGACCCTTCCATGCTGCACGTGGAGAGAGCCGGCGGTGAACAACAAGCGCGCTACTCTTTCTGATACTGGCATTAAATACAGTCATTAATTGCCTCGTTCCACCAAAGTTCTTCTGGAATCTCCGTTTTTACTCACAAGCCAAAGAAAACTTCGCAACCCTTCCCCAACTTGCTGGTGAGTATAAAACAGTTAAATGGTTTTAGAATTCAAACATTCAAAACCAGACAAAAAGTCTTTGAATGTTTGTAAATTGTCAACATGTCAGGGGAGAGAGGGAAAGGTGTAAAGCAAGGGGGAGATACTTACCCAAAGAAGCACATTACAGTTCATCTCTACAAAACAAATATTATAAAGAAGTGCTATAATTCAGTCTGGTCCTTGCTTACTTCATCATCAGCTACTGTGGCAATATTTGGGCATAAAAACTCTAGAGCAAATTCATCTGCTGCAGAGGAGCTGGGTCCAACATACACTGGAGATGGGCCATGTGAAACCCACAGCTGGTGCCATAAACTCTAACCAATCCCAGCTTTCACAGAATCAGGGATTAAAACAGGCAGCTGAAATCAAGTCTTGCAAATTTTTGCTCTCAATATGTACATTTTAGGAAATGTAGCCTGCTACCTACTAATCAAAATGAAAAAAGACTTCCATTCCTTTTCTTTTTACTTTCCTACAGCCACGCAAAAAACCAGAATACTTTGAACTGGCACAAGCTGCCCAGAGAAGTTGTGGATGCCCCATAGCTGGCAGTGTTCTAGGCCAGGCTGGATGGGGCTCTGAGCAAGCCAGTTTCATGGAAGATGTCCCTGTCCATGGCAGGAGGGGTTGGAACAAGATGAACGTTTAGGTACCTTCCAACCCAAACCATTCCATGATTCCATGATTAATGGCGAATGAAAATGAAATGAGAAATGAGAAGGAATGATAAATCTTTTGCATTGTTGGCGGTCGTGTCAGTAAATGAGAAGGCACAGAAGAGGTGTCCAGCAAAATGAAAGCCCAGGGAGATAAATAAGAAATGCTCTCTGATGCCATTAAGATGACATGTCCACAGTATTGCACTTGAAAACCTTTGTGAGAGGACTACAGCTACGCTTGGATATGCTTGAATGCACTCAGTATTCATTTCACAGTGAGTAAAACATGTTCTCTTCCACTAGCTCTAGTAAGCAGGTCTTTAAAAGCTCAAAACTTCCTATCAAACACAAAGGCAGCATGCAGTGTGCCAGGAAAATCAGGACTCAGTGGCTAAGCCCAAAGCTAAGGTGTATCCCACTTGCAAATGCAATGAGCTTCAGAGGAGCAGAAACACAGAATTTGGTCCGAAATAGCAAGTACAAAAGAGCACTGCAATCAATAGTGTCGTGGAAATGTTTAGATCCTGGACCAATGGCTTCCATAGGCTGCTTTGTTGTCACTCTATTTGTACTGTGCAGCTGGAAGTTTGGCACCACAAATGGAGCACAATGTGCTTTTAGCACTCACGAAATTTCTGACAATTTTAGTCCTTTTACATCTTTTGATCTCCTGAGTAAGCTTGGCAACGGGTCTCCAGTTTTGAAGGAGACCTGCCCAGAGGCAAGTCTCCATTAGTGTAAGAGCAGGGGGGAGTAGCCATGCACAAGGGTTGCCTGTGCTGCTCACACTGGGAGGTTCAGAGAGGCTGGCTGTGCCTGCCTGGAGGCGTAATTTTGGCTGTTGGTGACTGCTGGCAAATCTTGCCCTTCTGCCTTGCCCAGCCATAAAAGAGGCAGCTGTGGGACTGTATGTTGGCACCATGGTCCCTTGCAGCAAAGAAGGGTGGGCTTGTACTGCAAGCTCCTGAGGACTGGGCTTTCTCACTTTTCCCAAATGGCCCTTGGCAGCTGGGGGAGAAGCAACTTAAACCAGCACAGCTATTTTCCTAGTGAATACAAGGGCAGAGCCCACAGTCCTCACATAGCCCAGAGTCAAACATCAGTCAGCTAAAATGACACCGAGCCACTGGCTGTGCTTGGACAGGGACCATCCTACGTGCTGGGCTTGGCAGCTTTCAGCTGTGCCTGGTGGAATGCACAGACAGCCAAAGAGCACCTCTGCAAACTGCAATCCCACCCTCCACCTTCCAGCAGTGCCTGGGCACACCAGCTAGGCAGAGAAGGACAATAATAGTTTTTCCACATTATATGGTCATCATTAGGTTTAGTGGCTCATGGAGATTCAGGCAGGAGAGACAGCATTTAACTTAAAAAAGGGTAAAAAAATGGTAAATTTAAAAATGCTGTGCATTTGTGTAATGGAAGGAAAGTTGTGCTGAATCCCAGAATACATGGAACTGGTAACACGGCTGATGCAAGATTAACCATTTAGAAGATTTAATGAAAACTTTTCTTACTCATATGAGTAGGAGATTTCTCTTGGAACTCTAAGCTGCTTAGCAAAACAAGGCACTTGTATTCAGTTTCAGTTTTGATCTACTGCTCTTGAAAGATGCTGGCTGACATAAATGTCATAGTTGACAGAGGTCCTAATGCGGCCTTGAAGGATCCATGGAACAGATAAAGTGCTGCTGGAGTTGTGTACATATTCTGTGCTGCCATTCAAACAAGTCTCAGCCCTTCTGATGGCTGTTTTGCTGCCTGCTCTGGTCTTTGTCTCTCTCTTGACCCTGGGAGATGGTTAGTGATATGCACACCACTCTGTCTAGAATTTCTTCAAGATAAAGCTCACTTGACATAACCCCTTTGGTAGCCCAAATGGAGAGTTTACTGAATCCTTCAGTAAATGTTGATGTCGAGTGAGCTTAAACCAAAGGGACAGAAGTGAACTATCATGGTTCTGTCTCACTCTGGCTGTGTCACTTAGCTTTTTGCACAAATGTATTGATCTGTTTCCAGATCTGCTCAAGCACATAGGGCATATAAAACCCACAGATACAGATGAACTAAAGCTGGCTCTGCCCAGGCCAGGTGTCCTCATCACATGGTATGACATCCTGTCCTGAAGAACAATCCTTAGCTTGGTGGCAGGGATGGAAACCTTCTAGATTTTGCAGCCGACCCTCATACCCCTTGTGTAGTGGAAAGGCACAGAAACTTGAGATAGTACACGCTCAGTTTGAATGTACTTCCAAGATGTGAGGAGATAACACCAAATTTTGGGAACAGTCCAGTTTGAAACTTGATTCAATCCCCATCAAGGCACTTATGTTCTTCCTGATGCAGCTGATGAACTGTGGGCCCAGGTGCTTTGAGAGACAGGAGGTGTGTGCTTGTGATAGTCACTTCACTTGGAACACAGGCTCACCCTTGACAAGATACTGATGGCTTTTTGCCCAGTTTATTTTGAAACTTCTTGGGAAAAGAGCTTTCTATATTCTACTATGGTACCACAGTTTCAGATTTTTTTTTCTGTCAGAAAAAACTACTTTACAAGTATTTCACCTCTTACCTACTTCATCTCTATACGTGCCGTAGAGCTCGGCAATCTTTTCAACATTTGAAGAGTTTATCTGTTACCCGTTCAGGCTAGTTTGTAATTGGGAAAATCCCTCCTTTCCTGGACTGCTACTCCTAAGATATATACATTCCACTTGAACAGTTACTTTAGGGACTGTTTTCTTACATAAACCTTCTACATTCATACAACAATCTCTGTTTTGTAGTTCAGAGCAATAATTTTAAAGAAATCTTTCAACTCTGCCCTCAAATAGAACTCCGTTTCAACACAATGATAGAAATGTTAACCTTTAGTGCTGGTCCTTGGCCAAAGACAATAAATGCTACCTCATTCTTTTCTGAAAGTCCAGTCACTTAATCCCAGGAAACAAAAAATAACCCTGATAAATTTCCTACACTACTGGCATTGAATCCCAAGGAACTTCTAATGCACATGAAAAGGCATTGGACAGTATCTAACTGATCAGAGCTATTTTCTTAGCTGGGAGGGAAAATACACAAATTAAATTAAAAGTAAGGAAAAAAACAATGGAAACCAATCAGTTTCAATCAGTTTCTGATGCCCCATAACTCCTGCCCTGAGCCTTGGCCTATCTGACTCCTAAGTAAATATGCACGGAAGAGAGTAGAAGCCTACCACAAACCATGTAAGAACACAGTAACTGATTAATCCTGAACTGGAAATAGTAGAAGCCAAGGAAAACATTAGCTGGAATTCAAATAATAAAAATATTATTTACCAAGTCAGTTTAACTTGTGCCCTGATAACTGCCAAAACTTGTTCATGCTTTATGGAATCAGGACTGATGGCTAGATGGTCTCCCTCAGTTTGGAACACAAATGGAATATATTTGCTCCTAGGCTGGTCCAAGTTAAGAACCAGCGTTCACTAGGAGTTACATTTACTTTTGATGATTTTTTTTTCTTTTTAAGATAACAGAGACATTAAAAAGCAAACAAACATATACTTAATGCTATTTACTTGACATGTAGCTTGAGCGCTTCCCAAGTTGAGGGGCAAATTCTGCCTTCAGTTGTAACCAAGCAAAATCTGTGGTTTATGGTTTCAAACACAAGGCTGATTTCCAGAAATGCTTGTGTTGGCTAACAATGACCCTTTTCAAATTTTGCCAGCTGGTAAGTCTAGGCTTATGCACAGTGTAAACACTTTAAGATACTCCTAATGGAAACAGAAGGCAAATTTCTTTCCATACCATAAACTTCACCATACTAAGACTATGGTGTCCCATATAACAATATTTTTTTAAAGAAGGAAAGCTTACTGTTTTCTTTCACATCTCTGGAAAAAGCATTTCTGTGAAAATTTGCCAAGCCAAACTTGCAAATCAAGATATTTTAACCTGGAGAATGGATCTGACCAAGTTATTTAAATTCTATATTTGCTGTCCCTGAAGCATAACTTAAGGAAAAAAAATAAAAAGCAGTATTAACTATTGTAAGAAGAATACATTAACTACACTCTAACTCCTCTTAAACCCTCTTGATGAATGTTAATTTGGCATTTGGCAAACCTTCAAGAAAACTAACATTCGCCAATATGGGGTTGGAAAATTTTACTCTTTCAAAAATCCTGGGCCAAGAAAGGAAAAGAACATACACACGAAAAGAGTATTTTTTTTTTTTGCATATGAAATGTTGTTAGCTACCAACTGGCTCAGACTGTTCCTGGCAGTGCCACAGGGCCTGCCTGGCTGTGTGTGGCAGGGACACAGTGTGGTGGCACGTGGTGGCACTCACCCTCAAGTCGCAGCAGATTTGCTTTACAACCAAACCATGCTCTACATGTTTAGACTGTGAAACAACTAACCAACCAACCTAGCTACTGCTAGGGATAGTTTCCAACAAGAGACTATTAGAGAGCTGTTTTTCTTTTACTTTATGCCTTTCAGAAGCATAGACACTCAGGGCATGAGTGGTCTTAACCTAATTTAGCCTTCGTGGAGCTGAAGGAACTTTATGGTTCCTTTTAGTAGGTACTCTGAGGTTTAACGTGCCTTTATTTTGCATTCCAGTAGAAGGTTCTTTGAACTTTGGAAAACTAAATCTCGTTTGAGAATGAACTGCAAAACTCCAGGAGAAGAAAACTCTACACCAAATATAAATCTGGAAATACAGTTATAAGTTAATGCAGTTAAATAACTGAGAGTGGGTTTGTCCCACTGCTTGGACTGATTCATGTCTCTGTGTTACCAGTCTACCTTCTTGCTCCCTAGTGGTCAATATTCAGGGTAAAGGATTTAAAAGTGAACAAAGCCTAGCAGCTGGAGCCTTTTTTGCCAGCCATGTGACCAATGGGAACATTTGTCAGTAAAATGTTGGTGGTCCAATCGATTTCTGCATGATCAAAGTCCTTAAATCTGAGCTTGCTTTTAGTAGCGCCAAGTGATGTTTATTTGTAGTTTTGCTCTGTTTATTCTGGTTGAAAGGACACGTTCAGTCTGCTTTGGATCAGCTGATCTGCTGCTGACCTGTTTCACCTCTGAGTGACAGGTGTTTAGATAAGGATTGATTTGGTCTCTTTGCAGATGGAAAATGTTAGGCAAAAAGAAAGCACTGACAACTATGAAGTTGTGATGACATGAGATCATAAAAGATTTCTTACTAAAAAAAGCTAATTTGCTAAGCTGTGCCAGCATTTTGCAGTAAAATGGCGTAAGTGACTGCCCATCCAGACTGGCTGTATTTCAGCAACATGATACAACCCCTACATACACAGTTTTAATGCCACTTTTATAAACCATGTCATGTCCTGTGAATGAGTGGTTCTGGTTCTCTTCTCCCTGGGGCAGGTGTTGCCCCAAACCACCCTTGTCCTGCTCCCCCCATCTCCTGTCATCACTACAGTAGCCTTACCTAGATCCCTGCAAATCCTCCTACTGTTCAAAGCCCTGCTTCTTCAGCCTTTCCTGCCTTCCCCTTCTCCAACCCCTGCTCATCAGGGGCTCCCCCTCCACAAGCCCCCTGGCTGCCTTCCCAAAGACCTTCTCCAGACTGGAGCAGCTGCCAGGATGGTGAGCCTGGCTGGTGCTACTGCTTTGCTGCTCAACTCCAGTGACTCTTTGCTTTTCTGGGTGGGTGTAAGCTGCACCACACAAGTGAACCAGAGCTATCTGACTGAGGTGCTCTATAATTACATGATGTTATTGATGCTGATATTATCAGATGGATTCTCAAAGTCACTTCTCTCATTTGAATTCCTCCAAGAACTAGGGCTACGTTAAACACCACTACATAATTCTTTGAAAGCCAGTTTTTCAATTATTTTCCTGTTAATGTGTGAGTCTATTAGATCCAGCACTAGTTACTAAAAAGGTGCTGATATCACTTAGCCTAAGTTTAACTTGAGATTTATGATTCCAACAGCTGGGCAAGAACTGGGCATGCAGAATTTAATTAATTCTGCATAGTTATCTTTTGATCTGCCCATGTGTAACAAACAACTCTAGAAAGCTCAGCTTACTCACTTAGCAGACCTCCTCACCAACTACAGCTCCATGAACTTTATCACATCTGTCACAACAATCACCTTACCTGTCTTGCTCTCAGTACATCTCCCGCTCAACAGGGATTTGCTAAACCAACACTCAGAACAATGTACAGGATCTAACTGCAGCTACAGGATCCAAGGTTCAGCCTGACATAATGGGAATCAACATATTTATGACATCACAGAATGTTACTGTAACTTCCATTCTCATTGAGACTTCCCTCAGACACCTAGAGTCAAAGTTTGCCCCGCTCAATTCATCGTTCTGTCCTCAGAAATGATGAAATACTCATCTTTCTACAACACAAACATACCTGTAAATGCCCTCCACGAGGATGATAATTTTTCTCCATGCTCTGTGGGTGCGAGGCTGTCCATATATTATTGCATCTCTCAGCAGCTTTTCTAGGCTCTGCATATCTTTATTTAAAAAAAAGAAAAAGGAGGAAAGAAAAACATTAACAAAGATTTTTCTCAAGAACTTACAATTTTCTCTTGGGTGCTATTTTTCCTATACAGAAAAAGACAACATTAAAAAAAAAAAAAAATCCTAAGGATAAATTTCCTTTATTGGCAGGCAAGACCCAACAACTCATTTAATTGGTGTGAATGCAGTCTAGTGACAAGAAGAGTTATAATAAGCTTCAAGTTATGCACCTGATCTGGGAAACTTCTAGAAATCCTTGGCATACGTTTGTATTTAAAGGCAAAAGGGAATCACTTTGCTTCAGTACTGAGACAAATTGCCAGCAGTTCTGTATAGGGGCTGCTGATACTCATAATTTATCAAGGGTTCAGTAGTGAGTTTGGGTTCCTTTTCAATCACAGGCTCATGAACAAGCCTTTCTTCAGGAAATGTTTTGACAAGGCTGCATGAAGCGCACCAGGGTGGCCACATCAGGGTGGCAGCAAGAGAAGTCTTGTCCTTCTCAAGAAGGAAAGCAAGTGGAAGGTTGCTGATGAGAAAGGGAGAGAGGTGGATACAAGCACGTGGCATGGATATACTGATTTGGTGCCTAAATGCTTAGTGCTGGCAGGACTTCAAATAAGGAGGCCTGGAACAAGGTTATGATCCTGTCTGCTTTCTTAAAGGGCTGCGTGTGGGTCATCTAAAAAAATCTTGAAGGAAAGCCATTGAAATTTTGAAAATCATGGAAGAAGCAAGAAAAAATACCACAGAAATCAGGGTCAGACCAAACGTGACTCTCAATGCACCAGCATTCTGGTGTGTCCAATTAATGGACACTCTTCAAAATGAATTATTCTGGTACTTTTCAGGAATCTGCAATGGCATTTCAAAATGTTTTCCAATAACATCCTACAGAGTCTCATAATACCCCAAGAAACACTACAGATCAGCTAAAACTGTGGGCTGAGAAAATCAATGGCATTTTTTCACAATATAACCCCATCTGCTTCAGCAACACACCTTAACACAGTTGATAGAACCTTCTACAACAGCACAAAGTTAATGTGTAAAACTAATTGTCCCAAGCAAAAAAAAAAAAAACCAAAACACCACCTTGGAAATATTAATATTGACCTGTAGTTTGGTTTGTGCTTGAGGGGAATGGGGCCATTTGCACATGAGTTGCCCGTTGTGAGTAACTGCCCTGAGAGATGGCCAGGATATTGATGCCTCCTCACCTCTTCCCAGCAACACTCAGAGACGCTGGTAAAAGGTAAAGTTCTCAGCAGCAAAACTGCCACTCAGCACCTGACCTAGCAAGTCCCTGCTGTACTCCACAAAGCACAAAATAGGCACGAAAAATATCAGCTGCCCCTTGTTTGAGGGGTGCAATCACCTGCTCAGCTCAGTGAGCTCCGAGATGGAAATGCTGCTAGGGATGACGCCGTGCACACAGCGCACTTTCCACTAGATGGCAATCGAGGAAATAAAAGCTTTCTGTGTGCTTTATAAGGGAAAGTTATAACCAAGCTGAGCATTTGCAGCTGCTCACGTTCTCTTTTGAGTGAATAATAATTAGAACTCCTCTTCAAGGGCTCCCTCAGGATGACAGAAAACTCATAGTAAAATTTGGACACCCTTTTTTCTCCACCAAATTATTCTCTACTGATGTCACTGTCATATAAAACCTTTTGGGACCTTTGAAACCCTCTTCTGAATCACACAGGGTTTTTCAATTCAGTGTTCTATGTCTAAAGTTTGGCTCTTGACCTCAGGAAAGTCATTCTGCCTCTGTGCTAAAAGCATGGCTTGAAGATTCAGTTGTTTTAGCACATATTCACATGAAAAATAAAGGAAAGTGGAGATGAATTGAAATGTATATAGTTTTGTTTTTAAAAATCCATGGCTGTAAATATGTCTTCTGTCCAAACTACTGTGGAACATGAGACCACAGACTGGGGAGAACCTCTACGAGGGATGAGTTTCCCTGATTTTACACATAATATAGTCCTGCTGGAGTACAGGCTAAGAACATGTCTTTGCAGGGACAGGGCTATCTCACTTTTCAATGTCTCATTCTGAAAAACATATACGTGTGACCCTTTCTGAAGCCTGCAATAGTCAACACATAATTTGTTTAGGTGAAAATGAGTTTTACTGACCTCTTAACTCTGTGCCTCATTTCAAAAGGGGAAATATGTAGGAAAAAAAAAATCTGTAACCTTTAGTATTCCCCTCAAAAGGCTGCTTCTGTTCTTCAGAGTGATAACAAAGTGTTCTACGTGCTTGTGCTTAGGTTTTTCAGAAAGTGGGATACACTGAACAGCAGCAAAAACCACACTGCAATCCCAGGTGACTTTCAGATATCAAATTATTTACCTATTAAATATAGTTAGATTGAGAGACATTAAGACATTAAGATGATGAGCTGCACGAGTCCATCCTGAATAACCAGTTATAGAGAAAATAACAGTCCTTCCTTGTTTGACCATCACCAGCCCAGGGTTTTCAGCAGCAATGGCCAACAACCACTCACCAGCCCAGGAGGTGGAGCTAAGAATTTGATTCAATCAGTCAGAGCACAACCAATCCATCCATGTTTCACTTCCCACCTTCTCCTTGTAGCATATTGCCCAGATCTGGAGCATAAAGTTTCCTAAGTGGGGACAGTGGATCTATCAGTGGGTTGGTGGACTTGCATAATCCTTGTTTGGGATCTCTCAGAGTTACTTCAAGAGAACTACCAAGAACACGAAGTACCAGTGGGCTGGAGCGAGTCTGGACCTGGGCAGGCAGCGTGTCATGCTGCCTGCAGTGCAGGTGGGACAGCAGGCTCCTGCAGGGAGCACGGCACTCTCAGGGAGACACGGCGTCTCCATCCCTCATCCTTACACTGCAATGCTGGGGATGTCATCACCAGTCCTCTGCGTGGGCTGGAAACCTCCCGAGTGATGTCAGCTGAATCCTGTTTAATTAAAATAAACAGGCTGCTACTCCTCTTGTCACATTCTTCTTTTCGCTCTGCGCTTGTAACTCTGATTTTCAGCTTCTCCCCTTTTGCACTCTCATGCCAGTTCGTGCAGACCTTGTGGCTACACACGAACATCCTTCTTTGGAAGGCGGGGGTGGTGGTGATCACTGCGGCGACAGTGACAGCCTGAGGCTCCCGTCCCTCCCCTCAATAAATACCAAACTCTCTGAAAGTAAAGGGCACCGGCTCAAGAAAGCTCCCTGCTCACTCACAGCTGGCGAGTCAGAGGTGGCTTTCCCAAAGCAGGGAGGGCAGATGCAGACCCAGCGTGCAGGGAGCAGGACGGACCAGTCTCCTTGCTGTGGCGGCGTCTGTATGTGTCACAGGGAAATACACGCCCTGGGTTAGGCTGCAGTCCACCTATCCGGGCAACAACCTTGTCTCTGATAGTGGCCAGAGGCTCTAAGGAGCACAAAACTTTAGTGGGTAATGTGCTTTTCATCCTGCTCTGTAACAGCTGTAACACTGCCCTCCCTTCTGAAATTCAAGGCCTACCTATACACCTGGAAAAAAATTTTTTAAATTAAGGAACCGTTCTGTACTAACCCAAAATTTCCTTAGGTTCTGCTACCAAAGAGATCTCTTTTAAATTTTTTACCTGTTTATTTATCTCTTTCATTTCCCCCCTATTTTGCTTGCTTAATTAGCTGCACTTAGTTTTCTGCTTTTCTTTTTTTTCCCCTTTTCTTTCCTTCTTTTTAGCTAGAGAATATACTCACACTGAAAGGTGAAGGCCTTCTGCCTTCATTATATACAAGTTCCTTCAGTGTAAACTACAACTCCTCCAGGTAGCTGTGCTTTCTCTTTAAGGTGTCCTCATGGCACTTGTATCTGAACTCCAAAGCACTAATTTGACTGAGTAGACTGAGAAATGCCAGAGTTGGATTAACATAAATTCACAACTGCTGTCCAAGATGGAAACTGTATTTTGTATGGAAACATGGACAGCTCACACCTGCATCACACACTTGTTGTCAACCACTTGAACTGTGAGAAACTAAAAAATCCCTTACTACTTTCTCAACATTGAAAAGGTGCATAAAGAGGAGCTAGGAATGTATTGCCCTGATTCCCATTTCAGATGGGGATTCCAGCACCAGATTAGAGGCTGGATTTTCACCTAACCAACATGCTTGGTTATGCTTTGCAATTCCCTGTCTTCCTCACAGGATCACTTGTTGATTGCTTGGTGAAATGCACTTGCCATTACGAGAACTGGAAATATTTTTTTCCCCTATGGCCTGATTTCTGTACCTTGTCTCAAGATTCCCACAGACTGTTTATCCAGTTGCAAATCTAAGCCTGAAAATGGAACTGCAATTGAGTTGCTTGATGGTACATGGGAAAAACATAGTAGAATTAGAAAGAATAAACAAATCCTAAGCCTTTTATGATGCCTTCTTTTACTGGCTGATAGGAACAGAACTCACTTGGATATAGTAAGTCCATTAACAGCCTCACCTGTTCACTGAAGCAACACCTGATATCAGTGTAAGACCCAGAATTGCTGTGAGAGAAAACCCTTGATAAAAATCACAGGCTGATTAATGGTTAAATATTTGGTTTTGCTTTTCAGGTTTTACTGGAGGGGTCAAGGATTTTGGCTAATACTTAACCAGATAAAGGTCAGAGGTCCTGAAAATGGGCTTTTAAATGTATGGTGTTCTTAAAAGATTGCCTTAGAAATTAAAAAAAAAAAAAACAAACCCCAAACCCAACCAGGTCATAAGTCAATCTCTCCCTGAGCCAGGAAGTAAAACCACCTGAATTTAGCCCACATTCAGCTGAAGGAGCCCTGTGCCAGTCACTTGGGGAAGGTGGGAGAGACTCCCTGGAGCCCAGGGTTGGCAAGGGGAGCACCAGGCACCTTCTGGCAAAAAACTACCCAAGGCCAGGCCACTGCTGTTCCAGTGGTGGGGTGATGTTTCAGCCTCCCACCTTCTCCCACTGCACACTGGCTGTTGGGCTGTGCTGCTGCCTGCACTCCCAGTGCAGCTCTTTCCTATCTTCCCAAACAAATCACTGCCTGGGAAATGCCAACCTGAGTGATGTCCACACCACAGCAGGGGAGACAAAACACACAAAACACAGGTGCTTTATGGGCAGCTCGGAATGATTTTAGTCCACCAAAATACTACTGCGTTCATTTAGGACTGCTTAGACCCTAAAATAAAATTGGGAAAAAAAAATTTAAATCCCCTAGACCTGTTCCTCAGAGCAGGGGCTCCAGGGAGCTGAACTTTGCTGCTTGTGCCACAAAACCTCCCAAATACCTGCCACAGGCAAACTCCCTTAAAGGCCAGAACCCCTGTGCCAAAACTGCTATGCCCTTGGCAGGATGAAAACTAGAGACAGTGCTAATGAGAGCCCACAGGAAGGGAAGGGCCTGTTCAGTAGTTTTTAGTTATGGGGCTAAGATGGAATATTCTCTTACACTTCTCTCACACAGATGATCTGTAGGTGTGTGTGCCTGTGCTTTTCTCTCAGCCCAGGCCTGTAAATTCCTGTCTGTTTACAAGGAAGGGACTGTTCACTGGCAGGCAGGATGCAGGGCACATTCTTGTGTCCAAATAAAAACAGACTTATAGGTCCACAGCACATTTTTGTTCTACTATTCACTTTAAGGCTTGAAAACCTCATACACTTATGCAATATTTTTGTCAAAAAGGAAAGACATCCAGATGCCTTTTATTTCACCTAGGAAAAGCATAGAACTCTAAGGATTTTGCCTGTTCTAGGGACAATTTTTTATGGAAAGTGTAATGTCTAAGAGAGCTACCCATTTATTGAAATAGAACTTTTATAAGAATAAGAACTACATTATATATAATTAAGGTTCTTGTCTTACGAGTGAAAAAATTCTCCATAATAAAAGAATAATTATTTACATTTGAAAGATGACAAATCAATCCAATATTACAGATTTCATGCTTTGAAATAAAGTAACAGTTTTATAGAACTAGCTATAGCACAGCCTTTGAAAGATGAAGGTACTTCATAGCAAGTTTTAAATGATAGATTTTCCTCTCTTTTTTGGGAAATATTTTTATCATAGAACAAAATTTTGTCTCATTTTTCTTTGACAAAGAGTTTTTCTGTAACAGAGCAGGGAAAGGAAAGAGGAGAGAGATTTATCCGCTTGTCAGAACCTGATGGTGAAATTAACGCTTTTTAAAGATCTTAAAGCAGTAGCTTAAAGTGCAAAGTTTCCTATTCATGCACAGGGCCAAGACAGCACAAAGAACCTTGCATTCACATCATGCAGTGTGACACAGAGCATGGATCAATTCCCCTTATTCCTAAACATGGCAATGACAGCATGAGCACACTGACAATTTGGGCATGCCTGGGTATGTCACATACCCACACTTTAGCAAGAATTAATCTGGGAGCATAAGCAACACAGCTCTGGTCTAACAAAACAAACAGCTGTCTAACTGAAAAGAACCCTCCCAATCCAAGCTGGAAGTTTTGGTTAATTAATACAGTTTTGGTCCTTAATTTATTTGCTGTACTGACTTGTGTTATACTACTCCCTGACAGAGCCAGAGGGAACAAGGCTGCCTCCTTCATTTTGGGTGAAAGCATGTATCCTATAAAGGCAGTCCTGCTCGGTTATGCTTTCTCCTGCTATCTCCCTCAAAACACATCTTATTTCCCCCAAAGCAAAAGGCACATACATGCATCTCTGCACATGTGACTTTAGTTGTTAGTCATGTGTAACTTATGGGTATAGTTAAGGAAATGTTAAAAGACACAACTTTCTAACATAGAATTAACAAGCTGAGAGACTCACAGTGAGCTGAGAGAAGGCATGAGCATGGGAAGCTTCTCCACATGAAGTGCTCTCTAAATGCAGCTTAGGCTCAAGACTACAAAATTGTGGCAACAACAGCTGTCACTCAATTCCAAACAGTATTTGCAAAAGTTTGCACAGTTTCATTTTGGAAATAAGTTAAGGTAATGTCTCAGCAATGACATGCAACACTGTCTTTGGCAAATAAGATCTCTATCTACAAACCAATGAGTTTTTCCGAAGCAACTTGCATGGGCTTCCACTGAGGTTTGCCAAGATCCTTAAAGGAACTGTCTGCATTTTCCAGTGCTGGCTTAGTGCTATTTGGGTAGTTCACTATTATTTTTAGGTTCACCCATTATTCAGCTTTAATTTACTGTCAGTGCAACAGAAGCTGGTTAGGTACCAGGTTCTGGGGAGGGGAATGAATTACTGGGGAGTGGTTAGAGACTGAATTCCTTAAAGCAAGCATGACAGCTCCCTGTGATATCTCCACAGCTGAGAGCAATACATTCCTCAAACTGGAATGCTTTCTGAAATGATGTGGGAAGTGACACAGGCCAGCTGGACTGCACACAGAATAGGTGGGTGGAGAGGCTGAGAACATTTGGATTTGGGTAGTAAGAGGTCAACCTGCAAGATGTGATGTAAACCTGATTGAATGGGATAAGGCTTTGAACAACCAAGGAAAAGCTGAGAAAAGAATGGTGTGGCAACCATGCTTAATATATCCAGATTTGTGGAGGTGGACCACGTTGGGGTATGCTACAGGGTAATTGATAAATAATTAATTCTGTAAAAGTATTTGTGTTCAGATGGTCTTTAATTCTTGAATGATCTTCAGAAATTGCTTCTTGCCCAAATTATGAATCTATATTAATTATAACAACATCTTATATTATAATTATAGTGTGTTTTTCATTCCAACTCATCCTTAGGCCTTTTACAGCATATGCATAATTCATTTTTGCTCCCCTTGAGGCTGAACACAACACTTAATAATGAGAAGGGATTGTATTAGCTATTAAGAAAGGCAATCAGACCTCTCTTCTGATTTCTCACCACTTCTCTAGCTTCTAAACCTTTCTTGCAATCACTGCCTGGTGGCAGCAGTGAGGATGGAAAAGTGAATTGCAATGGGAAATAAGGGAAAAGAACAAGCTCTTGTCATCAAAGGCAGTCCCAGCATCTCTGACAGTAACCACAGGAGCATTATCTTAAAAGTTAAAGAGAATGAGCATTTTAGAAGATAAATATAAAAGTATAAAGCTGCAAAGTTAATGTATGATTTCTATACTAAAATTCTGTTTCAAAGAATATTTGGGATGATGCTCTTGATATAACCATCTGCATCTTTGTTATTAGATCCCTGGGAACTCAAGAGTTACTGCTTCAAAGGAATGCCATGTTAAGGTAATTCTGGTTTCACTGAACCTGCTGGAAACAGAGGCATGTTTTCATAAGTGAGTCTCTCCTGTTTGGGCTACAATGATAATAACAATAAAACTTTTATGGCAGCACACAGTCACTCAGCAAGTAAAAAAGACATAATAGCAATTATAGTATTGCACTATTAATTTTTCCCATCAGAAACCACTCATCATATTAAACACTTGATCCTCCTGCCTGGACAAAAGTATCATCTGGGAACTGACTGCAAAGTAAGCATTGAAAGAAAGCATTCTTGCCTTTGAGGTGTGAATAGCTGTGTCTCTAAATTTTTCCAACTTCAATACTCACTATTATGCTTGAAGATTCTAATAGTGGCACCTGAGAGCCTCGCACCAAGAACGAGAGAAGTGTGGTTCAACTCATCACTTAAAATGAGGCAGCCCTGTGGAGAAGGAGTACAATGAGCATCTGGATGAAGTGGGAGGCCACTGACTCGTGTGCATGTGTGTGCCAGCATACATATGTGCCCATGATGGAGCACTGCACCAACTAGGCTGTAAGGATTAAGCATGAAATGAGTTTTCTGTCACTTTCCTGAAGGTGCCGGGGTGCACTGCAAAGGCAGGCTGAAATAGTGGGATCAGATTCTCAGGCATTCCCAGGTGGTGCATAGCAGCAAATAACCCTATTAAAGATTGACAGCTTTATAGCAAAAATCAGGTGATGTTGCTTTCTCTGTCAGCTGCCTACAGCCCATTTTGAGTTGTAAGGAAAATGCAGCCACCACCCCATATATAAAGCCAGCATGACAGTAGTGTAAGGAGGAGTAATACTGAGGCTGGACTGACATCAGTGCTTTGGACTGCAGAAGAGAGCTCAGGAGACACTGATGCCTTCTAAGTCCCATCTCCATTAAGATGTGAGTAAAGTTTAGAAACCAGAGCCTTTCTCTGGCAAATGCATAGAGAGCTGACCTGTAGTATGCTTTCTATTAATGAACTCAAAACTCATTTTGTTTTAAGAAACAAAAATAGAAATGTGGGAGAAGCACATTTGTATATTACATTAACAAGGGGCAGGACTCACAGTTGAAATTCAAGCTCGAACCCTTGTTTAGCTCTGCTTTCTATTAAACATGTTTTGCTGTGTTTCATTACCCAAAGGGCAATACATAATTAAGTAAAAATTTATTCTGGAATCATGAATTAGGCCTAGGTTGAGAGATACTCACACAATCTCCCTAGAGACTGTTATGCAGAACTAACAGTAAGTGTAGATGCATCTTGACAAGAAAATGTAGCTGCTAGGCTTAACTAGAGAGGAAAACACAGGAGTAAATCTCTCAAGATGGGGTAGTTGAATAATATTTCTAATATATATAATATATAATGTTACTGTATAATAATATATAAAAATTGTCAAATATATATACATATATCTATACAAACACACAGTATATATATATGTCTATGTATATAAAATACATACAGTAATATCTTTATTTGTGCCACTTATATCTACGTATCCCACCCCTGACAGAGGCTTGAATCTCTACATGAAGCCAGGTAAAGGAGGGAAAATTATTATACAGCTAAGCAAGGGACAAGTATCTCACACTGCCTATCTGCAATTTCATACATTTACTATCATTAATTCTCTGTATCTGTTCCCTATGAAACTGCTGGACAAGTTCTCCACTACCTCTGCAGGCTGAAGTTTGTGTTCAGGACAACTGAAGCAACTCTCCCTGCCCAGTAGTTATGTACATGTATTTTAGAGATCTCTTGTAAAAGCTGCAGTCATTTCAACAGTGAGTGAAGAAATGGCTTCACATCTGTGCTGGGGCTTCAGGAGCCTTAGTCACACACCACAGGCTGAATTCATTCCATCTCCACCAAGAGGGAAGTCATGTTTTGTACTTGCATGGCACACCTCACACTGCTCCACACCTGGACAAGCTAAGGAGGAGTTACCCACTTCCCAGCTATCAGCACAGTGCACCTGCTTGTGATGTCTGCAGTCACAGTGACAGGATTCTGGATACCCATGCCCTTGAGTTAGGTACTCCAAACTGGAGAGGAGGTCCCTCCAGCACCAAGTAAGAGCCCAACTTTTGTAACATGATCACAGCTTTAGACTTGCATTTACTGCCAGCTTTCTTTGCAGGGCTGGCTGGAGCTCTGTTCACCAGCAATGCTAAGCACTGCACTTTTCCTTTTCTCAAAGTGTGGTAAAAACTATCCTAATCACCATCTTTCATCACAGGCAGCTGGGCAAAATCTTGGCAAGTAGCCCAAATACTTCATCCCATAACACTGGGACATGGGATTCAACATTCGGTCACTTTTTAGGGAGAAGCGGCTTCATTGAGAGGAGCTAGACAGCCATACCACTGATCCTTAGAGAGATATTAGGTATGTGTGATAGCAACACTCAGCGCCAGCACAGATGGTGGAGGAGCCTGTTTAAAGTCACAAGGTAATCAGCTTTGTGACTCACACCTTCCTGATAGCAGGCTTTGTTCCTCGATCAAGCCTTTCCACTTGCTGAAAGCCCAGAATGCTGCAGCTGTAGTTAAAGCAATTAATAAACGATTGTCCTACGTGTTCTTGAAGGAAGTACTCACCTTTCCAACAAGGGCTGGAATATTCATTGAGTTAGTTGCAAAGCCCATGCCAAACACCATAGCATCTTCCACACCAAGGAACTTGGCCACAAGTTTCTCTAGTTCTACGTGTTTGTCTAGGGTGCCTGCAGAAATAAGCACAGGAAATATTAAATCTCATTAAACTGTGAAAGTTATTAAGACACAAAGCATACAAAAGAACAGGCTAGAAGTGTGTCATTAAGCTATATGACATTAAGTTGTAATGAGGGTTTTCCATTTGTATCCTGTGCATGTGGGCTAATCCAAGAGGTGCGAGCCAGCACTGCTGCTGTTAGGGCAGCAGAGCAGTTGCTATGGGAAAAAGCTTCCTTTTCCCATAATAACTTTTGACATAGTTTATTCTGAAGAGTGATTTTTTTGTCTTTTTTTTCTCCCCTGCAATGATGACAAAAATACCTCCTTTTTGCAGGAAATATGGGACAAACATTTCAGGCATTCTTGAGTTCTCTACAGATGTGAAAACAAGAATGGGTGACAACAGAATTCTTCCCTTTTTATTGCCTGCCTATATACATGTACAAAATTCTTAATTAGGACTTTATATAGATAGACAAACAAAAGCATTCTTCTTATTTTTCTGCTTTGGAAAGTAAAAGCTGTTCCAATGCCCATAACTGATAATAACTCTCCTCTTTCCTTCCTCTCAACAGGAAACATGAATGATAACACAACACTAGAGACCCTTCTTTATTGCATGTTAATTATCTAATATTAGTGCTTGAAGTCTCCAAACGAGCAAGGTGCTCCAACAATCCAACAAAAGCACTATCCTTCCTGCCTAACTCACAGTGGAGAATGACAAAATACAAAAGGCAAACAAATACAAGAGCAGTATTAAGAGACTGAGATAACAGGCAGCTTTGAACGGTAAGGAATCATCTCAACTTGCCAGCTCTCTAGTCTTTGGTTGCCTGGCTGTGCATTGCAGGGACCAAGGCACAAGGAACTCCTACAGGATGATCTGTGGGGAACAAAAGAGAGTGGCCTGTGGATTCTGACAGAGCATTTCCCCTATGAATAAGGCTGTAATCTGAGCAGAGAAGAAAAAAAATTAGGCAAGAATATGTTACTTCACTTGCACGGCACAAGCTGATGGCACAATAATATAAAGTGAATTACAATGGATGGAACAAGAAAGCTGTGTTCACTGTGATGGACAAAGGGTAGGTGAATGGAGGAACACAGAAGCTTGGCCAGAGTGTCTCAACAAGAATGATGAGTCAGGAAAATGATCTTACCTTCATCATGGAGCAGAGCTCATTAAAAAAAAATCAAACGTAAATGGTAGGAGAACAGTTTCAGCAACGGCACTAAGTCAGCTGGTTACAGTGAAGTAGTGTTTTCATTATTTTTTCTCATTAAATATCTAAAGTAAAAATGACATCAATTTGGAAATAGAGTGTGACAAGTATCTATCATGCAGGCAGGTAACTCTCCAACAATTAGGGAGATAAGGAGCCAGAACCATGTGGCTTCTTGAAAAACCTGGATTACATGGACAGTAAAGAACAGCAGTGCTGCTGAGATTTTGCCAGAGCCTTCCTGGGTTATGCTAGGCTTGAGCCTACTCCAGCAAAGCTTCAAGAGAGTTTCTGCACTCCTTGTATCCCTCTGCATGTACCTGGAACTGGGTTGTCTCTCTGTTCTGAGAATTAGGTAAAGGTGACACAGAAAATGTGGCTCTGCAGAAACTCCACTATGTGTGAGCTCAGTCTGTGTGAAACTCTTTGAGGACGGCTATTTTTTTGAATTTGTACATCCCAAGATACACAAGGATATAAGCTGGCTCTGCACACAGCCATTGTTTAGTACCCAGGCCCCATGAAATACAAAGCAGTGTTTCAGAGCTGAGCTGCTCACTGGAAATGTGGGTGAGAAACTGTCTCAAGGTGTAAGCCCAGCAGGACTCAGCATGTATTTTTGTGGTTAGTTCTGTATTTTCTGCAAATTGGCCCCAGCTAGTCTTCAACCTGGTTACAGCACTCATTGACAACCAAGAGTTCCAGCATGATCAGCTGCCTTAGTATTGTCTGCAGATGTTATTTCATCACTCGAGGGCTATCAGCACACAAAAAGAAGATGAAGTCTGAAATGGAAGCTCAAAGGCAAGCACACTTCAGTCACAGCTTGAATTAGAAGGTTTGTGAAAGCATGAGAGACAAGCAGTGTGTGCTTTGCAAGGCAGGCATTTTAAGGCATGACACAATTGTCCCTGACTCTTCCAGGGGTAAGTCTGACACAGCTGTGGTGGAGTTAAATTGCTTTTTTGGGGTTGCATCACATGTTCTCTGTTTTACAAACAGGAAAAGCCTGACTCAATACAGACTGTTCTGTTAAAGCTCCTATTAGATGATCCACAAAGGAACGGACCATTTTGGACCTATTTTTATTGATTTTCTCATGGTGAAGAATGACTCATTCTGCAAGTGACTGATTCCTACTTATTTGCTAATCCTAAGAGAGAATGCAGATAATGTTGTACATCACAATTGCTTACCAATCCTGGAATACAAACTGAAATTGGTTTGCAAAACAAAATCCCGGATGACAAGGATTTGCAAAATGAGCCCTGGTTTTGAATCATGTTAATTATTGTGGCAATATTGTTGGTGGTAGGTAAGGTGTTGCAGAAGCAATACAACACATGGCAGTACTGTCAGTGGGAGGTTCATGACAGCTGTATACATTGAACAGACATGAAAAGGCACATAATTATGCAATTGTTTAATCATATCAGGAGATATCTCCACACAGGATGTCCTTGGACACTGCATAAATGGCATCAATTCTATCACCTTTCTTCACTGGAAGAAACAAGGGGTCAGACAGGTGCTGCTGGGATGAGATTTGTCCACTAGCATTCCCAGCTGGTCACAGCCACCAACAGGACAAGCACAAGCAGCACTACCAGACAGATGCAAATTTGATCCAAAGGAACTGGCACAAGCTGAAACATCACAGCTTCTCAAGCTACATAACAAAGGTAGTAATTACATAGCTCTTCATTAAATACAACTTTAGAGATGTCAAGTGAGGTTATCCTGGCCCTTAAAATGTTTTGTGTTGTGCTAGATTCATGACCAGTATCATGATCTGATGAATGAAAGGTGATATACTAGATCTATTTGTTTAATACACTGTACACACAGATACTTTCTATGCTTGCCCTGTAAACAGACAATTTCCCCACTGACTGACTACAGCTTAGCTTGACCCAACAAATGAGGATACAGCTAAACAATATACACCAAGTTACTAGGAAAGATTAAAAATTAAAAAGGTACCTGCATCTTTAAGAGACAAAATTAAATCCTTTTGAAAGTTATTCTTCCCTGCTGAACAGCTGTCTGTAATACAGTACAGCAGGAGTTACTGTGATCCCAGACTACAGAGGTATTAAGATTGAAGATGGTATCAAAAGTGGACTTTCACAATGGGAACCACCTCCACAGATTCCCACACTTCTCACAGCAAATCCCCTCCTTTTCAAAATCTGATGACCCAGTTCCCTCCATTAATTTGCCACTGCACTCTGGTGACAGGTAAGATGAAGTACACTGTGTTTTGACAGGCTTTTTCATAGACTTACCCATGTTGCTGGGCTGAAAGTCACTGCCAGACTACTAGATAGATAAAGCTGGAAAATGGACTTCCCATGATCCATAGAGCCATTATTTAGTTTGACATTTTCAGCTTGGACAAGGTGGTTTATGCCACTGGTTAGTCTGCCCAATACAGTCTTTCAGGTACTTATATACTAATGACACAGACTGGTTGAACTGCCAACACTGGCAACAGCATCCTGTAATAGAATTTCATGTGTGGAATAATAAGACTGAAAGAAGACAGGGAAATAATACCTGCTCATCTCCAGTTAAACAAAAGTTGGAAGAGTAAATTGATATAAGCAACAACGCCTTGAAAGAAAAAAAGAACAGGTAGGAACTCTATGCATACCTGATGTGACTCACCGAGGTGACTGAGAACCACTGCACTATGAAAATGAGGGTTTGTCAGCAGCATCCTTGGGAGGGTGGGGAACAGAACAAAACATCTGAACTTCCTTGACACTTTTGAAACTAAAGGTCACAAACTCACTCTGGTAAGATGTTTGTCAGAGGGGAAAAAGTCTGTATTATTGAAACACATGCACGCTTTGGCAAAAGCAAGATTGGATGAGTTATTAATAGAAGGATGAAGAGACAGAAGCTGCAGAAACGGTATTGTTTCTTTACACTGTGTTACCAGAGTAGACAATGCAGATGGTATCACTGTCCTACAGAGCCACTGCCAGAGGAAAGCCTCAACTTCTAGAACAAGACATGTTGGAAAGAGAGGGAGAGAAGCACACAGAAATGTTATATAGTTGCCTCATTTAACATTGTACGTGCAGAAAAGAGTCCCAGTATAAGGGGGTTTTGATGAATCATGTGATAGAAAGGAAATGCTCAAGTTTTCTTAACATTGCCACCAACTGACAGGACTTTCATACCACAAAGATGCCTTGGGTGTCATATATCTAATAATGGACTTGGGCAATTTAGTGATTCTCAGAAAAAAAGTAGGTTGGTTTCAAGAAAACTCCCAGTTGAATTTAGATCATCTGGTTTTGTTTCCTTTTTTTTCCCTTTAGAAAAGCACAGGGTTAAATTTTCCAGTTTATATCCAGCCTCTTCATGCCAAAGCCTGTATGGCAGTATCTTAAGTATCTAAATATTTCCATGTAGATAACATCATATATCAAAGATATTTTAGGTATTAAACAAGTCACACAACCCTTAATTCCTACAGATGCCTTCAGTTCCACCTGTTAGAAGATGGACTATCCAGACTATTAATCTTGCATTGCAAAGCATACTTTTGCAATGGTGAAATACCAGGAACAAACTGACCCAATGATCATAAATTGATTGTGAGCTGGATTAGATATTCATGAGAGGGTAGGCACAAAAAAGGAAAGGGATGTTAGTAGGACATGACAAAAAAGAACTCTTTACATGAACTGTTTCCTAATTTATACTATACCCTATCAGAAAATAGCTAAGATTACAAAATACATGTATATCTATACATATATATACATGCACATAAATTCTCATTTTTGTGGCTTTATTTCTTCTTAAGGTCCCACTTGGAAACTGTAAATTATAGGAAATTCATTTCTTTATCTATTTCTCCTAACTGAAAATTGAAGCATTTATTCATGTCTGTACAATATTATGTTTAAAATGAGCCCTGGCCCTAATTAAAGCTTTGAAGTAGTACAAAAGAAGAATGGTCAAATAACTATTTTTATTTCCTCAAAATGCTGCTTGAAATTCACAGTGGGCCTTAAAACACAGTGGAAAGAGGTGAATGGGATTGAGCTACTTTTGTAGGTTAAATGCTGGCAGAGATTTCCAGATCTGCATTTTACAAATGGAATCACAATCAAGTGCAAAAAAATTCTCAAAGAAAGAAAAAGCCCTAAAACTGAGTTCAAGTTAGGTGTTAAAGGGTAATCTCCTAATATGCCCTCCTGAGTGAATTACCCTGCAAATGTTCTGTGCAGGCTCCATCTTGTCTTTTGGTCCAAGGCATAATCACAGGAGAAGGATTTCAAAAGGCAGGAATCCTGCCTGGCTGCTTAACCAGCACTAATGACACATTTGCTCTGGTTACTCACCTGTATCATCTCCATGAGGAATAGTGGTGAGTTAGATAAACAGAGCATTGGAACTACTGGCTGTCCCTGTGACAGTTCTGTCACCAGCCTGGCCCTAAGCCTAGGAGCACTCAGAGCACAATAATCTGCCTTATCTTAAAAAAAAAGAAAAAAAAAAAAAAAAAAAAAAAAAAGAAAAAAAAAGAAAAAAAAAAGTGTAACTTTGCTGATTTTGTTGTCATCTGCAAGTGGCAAGCAGGAAACTAATTTGCATGTTTCTCAATAATTCTGTCACATTGCTTAGAAAAGGCTGACTATAAACATTGAACAGCAGGATGGGCTCAGACAAAAGGCCTTTAACAGCAGCCACTCCCACTCCAGCCATGAAAACACACTGATTTGCATGGGAAAAAGGGCTTTACATTCAAGTTGTCATTCTTTCATATTTCTCATTCTATGGAGGGAATACTTGCCATTTCATATTTACCTAGGTTCCTATATGCTGTCAGTTTTATTAAGCTAAAAAATAACACTTTTGAGTGAAAAATTAAAATACATAAAACAGTAGAGATATTTTTGGGGAGGCAGTTCACACGGAATGCCCCAACATTTCCAACACTCCAGTTAGTTGAACAGTTGGTGTCCGGTTGCTTATGGAATCATCAAATGAATCACAGAATGGTTTGTGCTGGAAGGGACCTTAAAGATCATCTCATTCCAGTGTCCCCACCTTGGACAGGGACACGGACACCTTTCACTAGACCAGGTTGCTCCAAGCCCCCTGCCGCCTGTCCTTGAACCCTTA
>VZTR01005698.1:71555-81736 GCA_013400775.1 Chaetops frenatus | reverse complement strand
TTAGGAACAATTGCCAATTCATTATACTTGTAAGGACAGAGTATTATTGATCTCTATATTGCATTAAAATGTCCTTATCCCCAAAGGATTTAGATTTCTGTTGTAACTTGCTGGTCCAATCCTGGATTTCCCAATGTTTTTTTGGGAGAANTAAAAAAAAAAAAAAAAAAAGTGTTGTTGGGCATAAGAGAAAATAGAAAGGCTGTGATGGAAACCCAAAAAAGCAAAAAATGCTGCTTGGGCTGAACAGAAACACATTTAGACTTTGGAAACCTTTATCTGCCCTGCAAGAGAGAAGGAATGCAGGGCTGGCTCTCACCATGTGAAGGGACAGCTTTGAAGAAATGCTACACATGCACTCCTAGCTCAAGCTGATTGCTCTTTTAGGGCGACCTATTTACCATGAAAAACATTTTATGAGGATGAGTTAAATACATGGTCAAGTCAAATTTCACATGAGTCACACCAGCTGTGTGCACACAGAGATGAGATAAAGTCAGTATTTCAGAAAGGATTAGGCTCAGTCCTATTACCTTACACTTGCCATGGGCTAGAATCATATTTATAGTCATCTGTGGAAATTCAAGTGGCATTGTAGCTTGATGCTCTTGAATCAAATGGCATCAAGGTGTGATGATGTGATAATGCACCCCAGCCCAGAGAAGAGAGTTACGATGTTTCTATTTATTGATTTTATTCAGGAACACTTTATTGCTGAAAACCTTATTGGTAAAGCAAGAGGAAAGCTCCTGTCAGACTTCTGCACTGTAACACCCTTCTTCTACAGTAAAACTCTGCTGTTGTGGAACTCTGTGGTATTTCCCATTTGATGCAGTCAGTAGGACACGTATATTTAAACAGGTAACCACTGTCACTGTCCTTAATAGAAACAGCTGGGAGTAAAGAGCATAGCTAGCAGTGAAGTACAAAGGATATGGAGCAAGATGTGACCCAGACTTGGAAGGACAAAACCCAAGAGTCTTTAAACAGTAAAAGGCTGAGAGAATAAATTCAAAAAACACAGTAACATCTTGTCTAAAAAATAACATGAGGAAAATGGAGAGCATTAATCGATCCCTAGAGCCCCACAAAAAAAAGTGTCTCAAGAAAGAATAACCAAAACAAGTGGATTGGCTGCTTCTGGAGAGTGGGAGAGTGGTAGCAGGGATGTTTTTGTGCAGCATTTCTGATCCAAGCATGGGGTATATGAGTGACTGACTGAACTGCATGAGGATGTTCAATTTCAGCCAGTCTAAACTGGCTGAATTGGTCAGTGAATGAATGGTTATTGGTCATTTTGCAATGCATTACTGTTGACTTTTTCTATGTTCTCATGAAGTTCTATCTCAGAAGAAAGAGGTGGATTTGGAGACTGTGCATTTAGAACAGCAGCTATACAGTGAAGGGAGATGTAAATCAACTGCAGCTGGCACTGAAATCAAATACAGCAGATTTCCTACAAATACCTGAAACAATTTAGAGATCATTGGTTACACCATTACATAGCAGGTGCTCTGCTGAATTGTGTGCTCACAAGTGTTCTATTACCTGTAATGACACCTGCAGTAGACAGGACATTTTCTACCAGACCTTCAACTGTAGCAATTGATTGGGCTAGGTTCTAAAAAATATGTACGTTCTCCCAACTTCAGCAACTGGTGACTCTAAGACTGTGTTATCACCTTTAGTAGTTGTCAGGGGATAACTATAAATGAGTTCATCATTTTTGAACCTAAAAATGCTGGGGAAATGAATTGTGACTTTTGATAATTCATTTCATTGTAAAAATGTGTTTCCTTTTTTTATAATGAAATTACCTGACAGTGGCATGACAGTTCACTGTGACTGTTCTTGTCCCTTCAGCTTTCCTACTCAGCCAATTACACAACTCATCATTTTCTATACTTAAATAAATTCTGCCTCTCCATTTGTCTCTTCCCAACCTAGAAGAATCTTTATATAATTCTAGTCCAGTCTCCTTCCCTTATTTGCATTTAAACTCCAAAAAATAAATGTAAAAATTTTGTATTTTCATGCTCAGCTTTCTCTTCACTCTACAAAGTTCAATAAAACCTTTTTGAGATGCAGAGGATGCAAATTAAAGTTGTATACCCCACTTGAGGGCACAGTATGGATTTATACATCTGCAAATGATGCTTTGTCTTCTTTTCTGTTGCTTTTTAAAGGCAGCTAACATTCTATTTGCTTTATTGCCACAGTTCACAGTTTCACCTCTTATGATTACATATATCTTTCCTCAGTTGCAAAAATACCAAATTCAGAGCACACTGCTGTTTGTGCATTCTTGGGACCACTTTCCCTTCCAGTTAATTCTTTGGTTTTTATTAAGTGACGTGCAATTTTTATTATTTTTTTTTTTTTACATTATACACACTATCAATGAGAAGCTTCTGCAGTGTTTCGTGTTCAGACCTAATTTTTCAGCAACCTGAAGAATTCTGTATTGTCAACACATATTGTCACCTACTTCTCCTCACCCCTTCTTCCACACCATTGGTGAAAACATGATAGAGCACAGGTCCAGAGAGTGATCCCTGGGGGATTCTATTCGCTGCATTTCCCTCCTTACCTTTTCAAAAATTGTTTATTTGGACCCCCTAATTTCTCTGGCAAAAAGGCCAACATAAGCAGCAGCCCAGAGTTACGTGGCAACTTTATCTCTGGCTTCCTTTAAAAATCATGAGTAAATACCCCTTTTGATACGTTAATCCACAATTTACTGGCTTGTTTTTAAAATTCTGGCATTTCAAATCAAAATAGTTCATCAGTGGCCTGCCACTGGTGCAGCAAAAAGATACACAACACAGAAAGGCTTTCACAGAAAGAAATTCAGAGAGAACGGATGTTTTATGAAGGAGTTTTACAAGTCTAGGATTTCATCAGCTTCTTGGAAACCAAAAGCACAATCAGGATATGATTTTGTGTGTTGATCCTCTGCTTAGCTGGTTCCCAGTAAGATACTGCAGCAAGAGAATTCCTTGCATCAAGATTTTGATGACAAGGAAGTCAACAGGAGTGATGGCAATGCAGCAAAGTCAGCTTGAGGTACAATACCACTTAGAGTCCCATTTTCTGTAATTAGTCATAGTATTTTGAAACTCTCCCCTAATGAAGAACCCCTTCTAAAATAGCTTCAGTTTTTCAAATGGAGAAATCAACTCTGACAACAAATCTCAGAGTGCTGTTAGAATGAACATCAGTATAAAATACTGATATATAAGGGACACACAATGCTAATTGAAATAGTTTGCTCTAATAACAATGTAAACTCATCTTGAAAACTATTAAACACACATCTGGCAACACCTTTACAAGGAATAGTTACAAAATATATTTGCATTAGCAAAGAAGGAAAAAGGATAGCTATGCAACAGCATGAACAATACTTAAATATTTGTTCACGCTACCGTTAAAATCAGAAGGTAATTTTTCCTTGCACTTAGGTCCTGCAGCCCTTGCAATTGTGCTAATTGGCATGAGCCAGATTTGCATCAAGGGGAGAGTGAAGAATTGAACTGCACAGAGTGCCACAGTACAAAACGTGTGTGCTGGCCCTGAGTATCTCCCCAGCAAAAAGGTAACAAGGTATGCTGGCACAAGATATGAGTAAACCTGTGTGAGTGGAGTGGTATTGAGGAAATGGAGCCCCAAGAATTCATTTTTTCATGCAAGTCTGTTCTACAGAGACAACAAGCTCTAATTAAATATTCTTCTGCTATTATGGCCACTTTCAATGTAGCAGCAGTAGGTGCAGACAGGTACATCCTTGAAACAAAACTAATGGGAGAACAATAAAGTTTCTATCTTTAAATAGAAGTTCCCTGCTAGGAATAAAATCTGATCCAGAAGTGGATGAAACTTTACGTATGTTCTGGATCAGATTTTATCAAGTTGTTGCATACAACCTATTAAAAAACAATGCAAGCTGACTGATCTCCATAATGCTTCCCATACAGATATGTATATGAAGAGAGAGGTGTTGAAAACTGTAAACCAAGTGAGAGCCACGTTTGCTCAATATCTGACAGACCTGCAGGATGACAGTGAAATCTTAAGTGAATTAGGACAGTGTGTTCCTACAACAAAAAACTGATGGGAGAACAGACATAATCCTTAATGCAACATCTGATTGCTTGCAGACAGTTTGGTTCTAAACAGGTGTTTCCTCCCCAGCATTTGAGGAGCATCTGGGACAGGACCCTCAACGCAGATGACTTTAGATGTCCTAGGATGTGTGAGACAGCCATACAGGGAAGAATATAAATATCTAAATAAATAATGACATAAAAGAGTGACAGGATCTAGAGAGGCCTGTAATCTTCTGGAGCAGAAGCTGAGGATGGGGTACTGCAGGACTGCATTGCAGCCAAGGGAAGGGTATGGCCCAGATGAACCTCAGTCACAGCTTGCTACTAGACAGTCACCACTTGAAGTGTCTGGTGTGCAATTCTGTCTCCCATAGATCACTGTCACCAGAGAGCTGGATCCCAAAGAATAAAACTGTCAGGTTCTGTGCAAATCCACCAGGCTGACTGTCACAATTACTACATCCTCCCAAAATCACTTAGGAAGCCATTAGACACTGGAGGAATCTGGGTATGCAGTTCCCAGGAGGAAAAAAAAAACAACCAAACAACAAAGAAATTGAAATTATGAAATCAGAAATTCCCTGTAATGAATATACTATTGACACAAACTTAGATTACTTCATAAATCTCCCCACTTACTGGCAATGATACCCTTCACTTTAAATGTGTGATTTCTCTTCTGTAACAATACAGTTCAGATCTTATAGGCTCAAGTTTCTAAACCATAAGGCAAAAATGGCTACATGGGGAATTCATACATTAGTGAGCTATAAAGACAAGACTTAAATTAAAAATAGTTGTGAAACTTTTAAGTCTAGAAGGTGCTAAAATGAAGGTCACTGCCTCTTGCAATGTGACAAAGACACAAAAAAAGTGGCTGCAACACAAACTTCAAGTAGCAACCAAGCCAAGCTTTAGTTCTTATTAGCGTGCCTGCAGAATCCTTGTTTTGACTGATTATTGATTTCTACTGAACTTTCAAGAAAAAATATATACCTGGTAGTAATACAATCAATATGGACTGAGAGTAAAATCTCCAAGACAGTCCAGATGGTTTAGGAAATATAAGACACCTCAAAATAACTTAGGAAAACATGGACTCTCAAACTTGCAAAGATTTAGGATGTAACAATTCAGAATCTCTAAAACGTGCACTCCCTGTAAACAGTATTAAACGCTGCTTGAGGTTTGTTTGAAGATTGGCTCTTCACCACACTTTGCACAAGCACCAGGAAATGGCTCTTCATTTGTTAATGAACTGCCATCTAATTGCCGAATAAAAACTTGCAGCCTCTCCTCAAGACACCACACTACAGGCAAACTCCACAAAGGTATGAAAAGACAGGATCTTCACCTTCCAGACTTGCATAATCTTTTCAGTTAAATTCCAACATATTCATCTTGCAGCAATTCTGTCAGCATCAAATAAACAAGTCCTGCAATGACTGTGACACTAATACTATGAAAACACAGATGTGAATGACAAACACATTAGAAATATACTATGCAATACTGGTAAGTAATGAGGAAAACAATACCCATACCGTATAATTTTCAAACTAACACTCTACTCTGATGCTAAAATGATACTTTTGAGTGTAACATAGATTGGGAGGAGACAGACTTCCTCATAAATAACATTCAGGAAGAACATTCAACAGTGGCAAGAGGTACAAACAAGAAGAAATATGAACTCAGAAAGTACACGCTTTATCTTAATAAAAACTTACAAATCTAAGGTATTTATATTAATTTAAGAAGTGCCTTATCTGATATATCAGAAATTCTAGCCCTGCACACACTACAAGTAACATGCACTCCAGCATCAATGAATGTTTAATTTCAACAATTAATAAACCGCAATTTTTGCAAAACCTACAGAAAGCATCAGCACCTGTTTTTATCTTGCATTAATTTAGTCCAGCAGGTAGAAGTGCACATTGCAGAACAGTCACACCACAGTGTTTGCCAAAAGAAAAACCACATGTAACTCTTTATAGCACAGAAGCTTACACTAATGCACATAGACTCAGGACAAATCCCAGTAGCAAACCATGAAAATGCAATCTGATGAAGGGGAGAAAAATCATAGAGAATACTATTCTGAACTTCAAGGTTCATAAATTGCAATATAAACCATAACAGCTACTACCCAATACCAAATAACTAAGGCACTTACATCGAACAGTACAGGGAGATAAAATAATTCCACAGCAAACTCTTTTCCCAATGGCTTTACATTTGGACATCTCAAGCAATAGTAAGAAACGCTAGAAAGAAAAAGTAACATGATTGTCTTATACAGCTGTTATTCTGCTATTCCTCCCAGAAACTTCAGTGACTCAATGTAAATAGGAAGGCAAGAGGGAAAAGATGGGGCTTAATAATTTCAAAACATTAGACACAAAACAATGAAGTTCACTACCCAGAGAGATACTTCCAAACACCAGGAGGTATTTCCTAACCTTCCAGCAATTACAGAGTAGAAAGCCAGGCATGCAGGATCAGAGAGAATGGATGAAACACCTGGGTTACAGCAATCTCCACACAGTTTGTGGTGTCAAGTCCCAGCAAGTGTTTGCTACAATTTCCAAAGCTTAGGGTAAGTTACAGGATTCACACTGCTTGGCCACATCAGAGTATCTCCTGATCATCGAAATCCTATGGCTTTGGCTTTAAAAATAAACAAACAAGGTGATGATGAAGTGGTATCACTTCAAAGGCTGCCAGTTTCTGCACATCATTAGCGATGATCTGCTAATATGGGAAGCTACTTCCAGAAGTGGTCTAGCATTTAGAAATTAAATCTATGGGTCTCACATATATTTTTGATATGAACCTGTTTATTGGGATGAAGACCATAACCAAATGGAAAGGTTCTCAAGATGTGCTAACCAGATTGCTAGTGATTTTGCCCAGTGTGGATTCTGAGTTAATATCCACATGAAGCAATCCACCAACTCCTACATATTTCCTACACAGTGACTTTGCACCAGAAAACGTTTTAATCAGCTATCAAATTCCTCTCCATGCAAATTCCCTTGTGAAGGAAATGCTGCATCTTCTGCACTAAGTAGCATAATGAATCCTCATTGGATCCCAGACCTTTCCCCATTATATGGCACCACAGCTTCAAACAGGGACAGGATTTCGCATGGATTTATTAACGAGTTTAATAATGAGATACACACTTCCTATCTGAATGGGCATGGCCATGGATGCTGGATCATGCCAAATACATTGCAAGCTTAAGTCTTAAGGTGTGACACCTTCAGAAGCAGACTCAGGCCATCCTCTGTTTCTAAGATCACAGCACTAGTTTGGATAAAGACTTCTGGAAGTCACAGTACATCCCTTGTTAAAGGAGGACAAATGTATTCACACTTTGTACCTGAAAGTTGCATATCATAAGGATAACTTGCACATTATTTTACTGATTCTGAGAGTTATGCACAAGCTAAGCTGAAATTGTATGCCTTCCAAGACATTCCTATTATTGCAAGGAGTAACTTATCACATTTAAAAAATGTGATGAAAGAGAAAGTCATTGCCAAATTTGTTAATGCAATCAGTTTAGCTGGATTTATGCTACCTCCTCCAAGGTAATTAACTACTTTAAAATGATATTTAAATACAAATATCTTGACATACCACAGATGGAGAGGAGAGGGAGACAAGAAATTCCATAACAAAAAATCCCAGTGGGGAAAGCAAGATTTCTCATGAACAGCTGAGAAAGAGGCAATCAAATTTGTGCTGCTAGCTAGGCAGATAGGGGGATTAAAAACTCAGAAGGAAGATGACCATCTGGGTAGACAAGGTCCACCTCTGAGTTAGGATAAGAATTCAGCACCAAAAGAGAACCCTAGGGTGAAAAAAAAAAAATCAGAATAAATTCAGTTAAGGCACAGCATATAGGTTCGTAGGACAGAAGATTTCAAGGAAGGTGAAGGAGATATCCATCCTATGAACAACAAAATGAACAGCTTAATACCTTCAAACACAATAGAAGCTGTTTTAAGCAAGAAGACAAAAACTCATTTAGCCAATTGTTAGGCAACCTGGCAGCATTGACCACAGCTAATTAAAGTCAGTTGTCCTACACCAAAGCCAGCATCACAACTGGTACATGTGATCAAATCACTACACCATTAATTTAACAACATCACCAGGGCTGCCAACCCACCTATCATCAAACTGTCCTCAGAGAACCCCAGTCTAGAGTAACCCAGATTCACCAACTTGTGCCCTAATGCAGAAAAGCTACATAATTTAACCAGTGACAACCAGTTAATTTTTTCTTTCTCACCCAAAAATCTACAGAAGCAGTAATATCCTTCTCCAGCTATTTTTTTGTTCAAAAACTACCAAGAAAAGGCAATTTCAATCTGTTAGGGTTAAGTGGTGCCCACACCTACACCTGTGAGAAGGTCACAGCTGGATGCCTCCAAGTACAACAGTTCTGCAAGAGGCTCTCTCCTCTGCCCACCAATTTCAATTTCTGCCTTGTACTACTGGAAAAGATGATCTTGGCCTATATAACTTCTTAATGGCTATTTAATTGTTATGATATTAACTATTATTAAATTGACTAATTCAATCAGAGCTCAAAAAAATTTCATTTTACTTCAATTGCTTGAAGATCAATTAAAAAGAATCTAGAAATAAATTGATGATTTTTTTAAAAAGTGCATTATACATTGAAATGCTCTTTAAAAGTTGTTCCAGTAATTATCTAAGCCATAACACTGAACATGAGAACTGCTGACTTTCTCTCACCTGAACCTTCTGCAACTATCCAGGTTTTCAGAAATACCCTTAAATAAATGCTCTCCTCAGATTTTTTAGCAGTCTAGATACAGACAAAAAGGGAAGTCCTCAAGAAGCACATGAGAAATTCAAAAGACAAAAATCAGGTGCAAGAATACTGAGGGAAAGGGGAGGCTGAAGTGTTTTGTTGTTTCAGCAAAGGAAGACACCTTTTCAAATGCATAGCAAAAAGAAAAAGTCAATTGAATTAACCTTTGCATTTGAACAATCTTAACTTTTTTTTTTTTTTAAGAAAGCAGTGGGCTCCTCCCTCATGTTACCCCTCTGTCTGCAAGTACCTCTCTACTGCTCTCTACTAAAGCTTTTGAGCTCACAGAACAATTTCAATCAAATCTGATGAGGTCTTCATGACATCAGCTTTTCTAAAAGCTTCAGGAAAATGTGACCTTGATAAAGCAAAGAGATCCAAATTCCTGAACTGAAGGACAGGCAGCAGTAACTTGGCTATTTAGCCATTCTTGGAGTGAATTACACAAGCACAATTGTAACAACCTAAGAACCAGCATCTGTTTAGGTCTGAACAAGGTTCAGCACATTCTGTCTCTTGCCTCTCTGGAAAGAAAGGATGTGATAGGCAAGCTGGGATGTTCCGAGGTGGTAGAAGATGCTGGATACATAACAACACGAAATCACTGCTTGTGGAAAAAAATGCTTACAGGTATTTCACAAGTCTTTCCCTCACCTCCATTGTTATTTCTTCCCATATTGCCATGAGGCAAATTGGAGGACAATACTCAAAACGTTGCTGCACTTTGGAAGTAATTTCAGGAGACATATACGGTGTATTAACTCAAAGTTTTCATTGATACGGTTCATAAAATGGTAGAAATCAAGGGACTCAGGCAGGAAATGGAACAGCAGAATCACAGATTTCAGGAGAGCATAACTGTACTCAGAAGTAGCAGGTATTGCTATAGGAAGCATTATCAAAAGTAGAAGGAGTTAGAGAAAAAACAGCCCTCTCCTAAATTCAGGTTAAGGGCAAAAGGACAAACCGTTCTAGAGCTACCAAGCAGTACTAATGCAGGTCTCAGCTGAACTGTCCATCCAGCTCCAGACACTGAGAACTGGGAAAAGAAGCATGAAGTCTGGCCCAGTAAGTTATGAGGGAAGAATGAACAAATTTGAGAGAAGGGAAGGTTTGGGAAGGTTTGGGAAGGGAAGGTTTGGGAAGGTTTGGGAAGGGAAGGTTTGGGAAGGTTTGGGAAGGTTTGGGAAGGTTTGGGAAGGTTTGGGAAGGGA
>VZTR01005698.1:55784-70081 GCA_013400775.1 Chaetops frenatus | reverse complement strand
CCCCCCCCCCCCCCCCCCGTTATCTTTACTTCATTAACATCTTTACATATCACCATTCTAGTAGATCAATCTTCTGAAAGATATGATAATGTTTCTTTGACTTTTCCTAAGGATAACATTTTGGTACACACCTCTGTGCCTGTGCTCCTGAATTTGGGAAGTACAGAGATAGAGCAAGAGCAGCTGGCAAAGCAAAGTCTGGGCAGGGCCATCTAGAAGGATGTGCTGGAGCTTTGACCAAGAACAAACTTCCCTGAGCTCCCTGCTATGTTTCAAGAGCAGCAGAAGATGCCAGACACCAATCTGATTTCTTGAATCCAAAAGGAAGGCTCACATAAGAGGAACACAGCTTGAAAGCCCATTAAAATGTAAAGATTCTAAAATATTAGTAATGTAGTCTCCTATTTCTGAAAAAAAAAGAAGTTACTGCTTAAACTTATACATGATAAACACATAACAGTAAAACTTCACACAGAAGATAAAGAAACCTTTCTCAGAAGACCTCATCTTTCACCTTACCCTTCCACATCTGCAAAAAAACCCCCCCAAACATACAAACCTGAGCATAAGAGAAATGTTGTGCCCTTCTATAATGGCTGCTACAAATGTATTTTTGCAATGAGGCAAATCATGAGCAATGACAAATGGTGCCAGTGCCTCTCTCAACTGCAGTGTAGAGGTCTCACATTTATTCTGAAAACTTTATTTTGTCCAGGAACTCCCCTGAGAGGATGAACTACATCCTTATAGCCTACCATCCATCAGAGAAAAATATAATTTACTTCTGAAAGACGTCCACATGTGCACAACAATCCTACTAGCACATCCCATGGTAGAAATCAGTTAATAAAGAATGAATAAAGTTCAGCTATAACAGGGAAAAAAACCCCAACTACCTGAGGTGCCACAACAGAAACTCGTAGCAAAAACTGTCCAAGGAGACACTCCTGGGGGTAAGTATTTAGAGATTTCAGACATAAAGCCTTAGAGTGAATTCTGAAACAATATTAGTATACTCTGATAACTTCTAATTTTACATTCTTTCCCAGCCCATAGGGAAAGCCGGGCACTCCCCTCATACTCAATATGAAATTAATCACAATTAAAAAATTTTATCTGCCCAGCGTGACAACTCCCTTATGGACTTACGGAATAACATCACCTTGTGTAAAAAGCATCAGCTGATCCAACACGCAGAATGGCAAGAAGGACATGCAGAACAACCATCATAATTCAATAATATCCCCCTCTGAGCACCAAATTCATGCTAGATAGTATTGTTGTCTCTTTTCCCTCCCCTCTTTTTTCTTCATTTGCATGGCTCAAAGCTAATCTCTTAAAGCTGCTGGAAGATAGCAAGTATAGTAAAATACTATTTGCAGTTCCTACGCCATTATTTTTTGTTTGCACTGTGCTTAGGAGGAAGACAGTGGAAGCCCCTGAGCAAAACTGAGGTGGAGCTGCCCCCAGCAGGGACTGCTGAGGCTCAGTCCAGGGTCTCTCAGCTGGGACTGTAGCTGAGGCACTGCGAGGTCCAGGGAAAGCACCACTTGGTGCTTGGGAACAACAGCTGTGGGCAGCAGCACAGGGCCCTGGAGAAACTTTGATAAAAGATCAATCTTCCTTCCAGAAACACAGCTCCAGGGCCTGAAGTGCTCCAAGAGCTCTAGCTTTAAGTCAAGAGAGAAATGAACGAAAGGTTTCCCCTTTTGGATGAAGGCAGCTCAGACTAAGCCCAGGGCTCAGTACGGCCACGCCCACTAGAGCTGCTGTGGGAAAATTGTACAGAAATGTCCACTCAAAGGCACTGGCTTCCCTGAGAGACCTTGAAAGGTACCAGCAAAAAGTCATGCCAAACTTGGAAGAGCCAGAGAAAAAAATGCAGAGACATGATATCTTCATATCAAATATTCTAAAACATAGATTCTGTATAAGCAGTTTCCTTAAAGGCCTGCCTTAACCAGTGCATTTCTGCTTTATTCTCACTATAAGCCAAAGCACAGGGTAAAAACCAGTATCCTCTGTTCTTTGTTAATGAACAAAACAGATTAGAATTTCATTAAAAAAAAAAAACCCTGACCAATGGAGGAATATCCAAATTGGGATTCTATCAGCCAAGGAGTAAGGTTGGCTCCTGCACCATGAGAACTTAAAATGCAACAGAAGATATACAGGAAGACACAGGAAGGAAAGATAATTATGCATAAGGTTCAGATTATCACATAGGTCTTGACTGGGATGGAATGTGAAATCTCTAAAGTATCTTCACTGAGGTGCATCACACCATATAGATTATTTACATTAAAAGAGAACACAACCTCTGGAGGCATAAATCCATGCCAGGAATGGAAAATATTTGACACAGGCATTCCTGCACTGTCAGGAGAAAAGATCACAGACCACAGAATTTTGAAATGTTTTTATTTTCTGTGGGAGGCATTCCAAAAGCCTGACCACTTAGTTTGCAAAGGCAAGTGGAATCACTTCAGAATTCCATATATGCCCCTTTGTCTCTGTAGCGAACTAGAGTTAAGTGCTAACAACTTTTTCCTGTGTTACAAATCTCAGTAGAGTAATTGTGGAAGCCTTGCATTCCCACAGAAACCCCTACAATTCCATCTTCATTTCCTAAAATCCATCTCAGTCCTACACAGCCCCCAAATCTGCTTTTGGCATCTTCTGAGATATGCTGCAGAGGACACCACATTCCCCCAGAAACACCACAATTCTGGAGCTGGTAAGAAAATATTTAGAAGTTAAATATATCTTTGAAGAATGCATGAAAAAATGGATTAAAGTACTCTTACAGACTCAGACCAACTGAAGGAAGGTGTTGCAAGCAGTTACAAAAGAGGCTGTGCTAGAGTTTTCCTAATGGGAGTATGGAACAGAGCTGACGGTAGCAGCCACTACTGCTTCTATTTTAACTAAACCTTCAGTCAACACTGAAGTTTTTCTTTTCCCACTACTACACTACATATATCAATGCATATGCTAGCTATGAAATTATTTGTGATTCTACAGCTACCCACTTTCCAGTCTTATTTCTTTGCTATTTGTGAAAACAGAAAAGGAAAAAAAAAAAAAAAAAAAAGAAAGAAAAAAGAAAAAACCAACTCCCTTCAAGACTGCAGCTGCTTACAGATCTCCATCTTCCCCTCCTCGCACCACTCTTTTTCCCCTTGGGTTCCCTGCCGTCATCCCGGCTGAGATCACCTGCCACATCCACCTTTCACCTCCTCTTGGCTTCCTTTCCTTCCCCTCCACAGCCGCGGGCCAGGCCGGCACCCCCAGCGCACCCGGCCCAGCCCTGGCCCAGTTCTCACAGCGCATTTTGCTCCCTGAGGCAGCCCCACCTCCCTCCCTCCCTCCTTCCCCGAGCACCAGCGGTGCTGAGCACTGCCGACAGCAGCTGGGGCCAGCCCGGCGAGCCGGACTCTCCGGTCCAACCACTGCTCCATCTCGGCTCCCTCATTTCCACCCGGCCCGGCTCGGCCCACCGCCACCGGGGAGAGAGAGCTCTTTGTCCCTTGGCTAGCACAGCCCGCACTGACCTCGGCCTTGGAAGTGAGGAGGACTCGCAACAGTTCAGCCGCGATCCCTTGGCCCTGAGGCTGGCACCCGTATGATTACAAATTGCCGCAGCCATGAGTGTCTCGTTTCCAAGTATGTTTTTCTCAGGTGTGAAAGTGGGACCTAAACCAAAGTGTTTGTATACAGTTGTAACCTGCTTGACTTACGACATAAGCAGCTTTGTATCCAGCTGATGATTACCATTAGTATGAAACCAGCCATTATTAGGTAAGTTAGATATCGAGTAGCTTGATAATTAATTTTCCTAATGCTAAAGTGACTGGTATCCATACATAAAGACCTATTTCTGGCAGCTTTGGAGACATCCTTCCCTTTCAAGGCCTTGCACGTGTATGCATTTTTTTTTATTCCTCCCATCTCCCCCACCCAATTGAATTCTCTTTTCAAAACTCAGAATGTTTTAACGAACTACTAATGTTCTTACCTACTCAAATGTTAAGACGCTGCTGTTCATGAGCTCTTCTAAATCTCACGTGTTGAGCAATATGGAGTGAAAAACCGCTCCAAAATCACAAAACTGCTGTTCAGTTTTGCAATGATCTCTCAGAAAATGTGAATAGATTAAGCACAGGTGTGTCGGCTTGTTTTAACCATGACAAAATGAGGCTAATAAAGAAACAGGACTCCAGCATCTGCTTGAAGTTAAGAAAAATATTCCTTTATCCAATAGCATAGAAAGTAACACTGGTTCATTTGCCTCTACCACAAGTTTCAAGAAATCGTGTCAGAAGATTTATCATCAGATTTGGTAAATCTTTTTATCACCATAATCTCATAGATAAAGCTGTTTCCTATTCCAAGGAGGTGTAGTTGGCAAACATGATTTGTTACAGATGATCGATGTCCATCTCTGTTACCTCTGCTGAAATACTTTATTGCAAACCCTGCATGAATCCCCTTTTTTTTGTGGCCACATATCTAAGTGGGGATGTAGCACAGCCAAGAATGCCACACACTGTGCAACAGTGATGAAATGTAGCCTTGAAATGTAGCCATAAACCAGGAAGATGTATAGGGCTGGAAAATAGAAATATAGGGATAAGCAGCAAACAGTGGAGTCTGCAAACAAATTCTTGTCAGTCAACCATGGTGGTTACTTACTGAGAAATATCAGAGTGCAGAGATGTTTTGATTAACTTCTCCAGCAAAAAATCACTCAATAAAAAAAGAAAACTAAAGAACCCTCAAACCATCCTCTGTCAGTCTTTTTAGGTTATACTTTAAAGGCAAGACCCTTCTTGGATATCTGGTTAAAAGCAGTTTAAAGTTTTTCCTCACTATTCAAGTAATTCTGTGTGTAGCCCTGACAAACATTCTCATCATGTTCATATTAATCTCAAGGTAGAAGTATTCAAAGCCTTCTGAAACGCCTGTCCATCAATCTCCATCCTGAGCTCACACAAATTACCTGTCACACAGCGAGAGGTTTGCACTTCTGTCTTTAAGCTGATGTCCTGAAATACAGCTCCAACGAGAATGCTGCTGCTGAGCAGGTGAGATACGTGATCAACAGGAGGTGAACTGAAATCACAGGGCCCCAGTGAACAGGAGAAACACCAACCAGATGACAAGGATGAGTTTGGAACTGCTCCCCTTTGGATCAGACTGCTCTAAGGATGATGAACTGATGCCTGACTGGGTTAGAACTGAATTACAGAAAAACAACATTTAACATGGACTCAAGTTTCATCTGTAGGTAGACTGGTAGAACAGAAATGCCCCACGAGAGATGACATCAAAACACATTTCTCCATCCTGACTTAGTAGCATCAACTAGAATATGAGACAGGGCAACTGCTTTGCACAATACTGATGACAAATCACTGATATTTGAAAAAGTGGGAGATTTTGATAAAAATCCCTGTGAATAAAGGTACACTGATCCCATGTGTTCCCAGTATTTTATGAGAACAAAATAAAATGTCTTTATCTCAGAAAGTTTAGGGACTAAAGAATTCCAGAGAAAGGCAATGGTAAGATACACACCATACAGAAATGAGTTGAAGCAAGAGTAAACAGAGCACTGTGGACTCTGGGAATAATAAATTCTGGGGGTTTTTTTTTATGTTTGTCTTGTGTTGGCTGACTTTGGTGTCAAATAAAGGAACACTCTGACAGAAACTTCTTTCTTATTTGGGACATAGGTCAAATCTCCTTTCTTCTGCAGACTGCCCAGGTCACTGGAGGAATGAGTGCACACTGCAGCTTCAGTAATTTCAGCTGGGAAGGTGCTGGGCCTTTCTCCTGTGTCCAAAACCCTACTGAAAACAAAGAGTGGATGATATGAAAATGGCTCACGAGTTCACAAGCTGTTGACAGACAGATAGCATCACTGAATAAGTTTTGTTTCTGTAGGAAACCAGCCAAGATTTTATAATGCTACCATGCTGAAAGCTCAAACTATGTAGGTGGGGTTTTCCCCTCCTCTAACACTCCTCTTCTCCAATCACATACATTTTGGACACCTGTAAAACATTCAGAAGAGAATAAAAACAAAGATGCCTACCTGATGTTTTAAGAATCTGCATAACTTGCCATTGATTGAAATTTTGCTGCCTGTAGATGTTAATACATCTTTATAACAGAATCACAAGGTTACAACACTGTTTCTCAGCAGGTACACATTGAAACGGTCAAAAAAGCCCAAGTCTCTGATAGTGATACCAAAAAATCACATTGGAATTATGCTTCAATTTTCTTAAATAAACCCATGTGATTCTCAGACCACATGCAAGAATTCTAAAGGTCCTTGGTTATACTGAATCACAGATATAAAACCCTGCTAATGTTACCATATCTCTGCAAATTTAAAAATGTTTTTTACCTATTGATAGGTAAAGCTAATTTTTAACTTCTGACTTGCTTGATTTAATGATACTGTGGTGGAAGCATAAGGAAGTTAATATGAGATTTTCAAAAGTGTAAATAAATGGATACTTTGGGTAGGGGGTGAGATGGAAGGTGCCAGAGCTCCATTTTTAACCTGTCATGCTTGGTAACGCTGTCTTGTTTATTACCAGCAGAGTGTTGACTTTCATTCTTGCATAACCTCCAGAGATGGATCTCTGATGCAAAGCCCACAGTGATTTCTCTACCAAATCGAAGAGGTGATGACAGGGCTTCATTTGTAGAGAAAGGCAGTAAAGAGAAGAGATTTCTCTCATCTCAATAGAAATTTAGTAAGAGCCAAGACACTATGAAGTGCAGAGAGCAGCTTGCTGGAAAGGGACAGGGGACCTTGTGTCATGGGTGCTTGGGAAGGCATTGTACATGGAGGGACGTGGAATGATCTTGCAGAGATTACTTTATGCTGAAAGCCACTGCAACAACACATCCTCTCCTAGAGGCCCAAGGGGCCAGCCTGCTCAGCTCCCCATTCTTAAAATAGACATGTGGAGAAAAAACAGCCTCCCTGAAGCCCTTCTTAATCCTGAATATCTTTGGCTCAAGACAGTCATCGTTTGCACAATTTTATTTCTTTACCTTTCACTGGTGAGTAAGAGATGCAAGGAGGCCAATTAATTCCTCTTCAGGGAGGTAATAAATTACACCTCTTCTTGGACAAAAAGTTCAACCCAAGGTGAAAACAGATTTTATTAAAGCTGCTCCTCAGTTCCCAAAGCACAAGTCTCTTGTCTCAGGACACGGCCTCACAATTATTTTGCTAAGTCTTGCTAGTGCTCACAGCATATCCAACATTTCACACTATGCACATCGACATACCAGTGCCATTAATATGCATCTGAAAACTGACACAAATTATGGAATTGGTACATTTTCTATCCCTGGAAAACAGATTTTAAGAAAAAAGCAATTAGACTTGGAATATATCAACAGCATACTTGTCGCAGAATGAAAAACAAAAATACTAACTTTTTTCTTTAAAAGTTGTAGATTTTGGCAAACACATATTTTTGTTTTGGAATCCGGACTTCCTGCTTGGTTATGGGTAAGAAATAGATTTAAGAAGCAAAGGTTCTGAATTCAACTTGAAAAGACACTGCTAAAATATTTATTGAGAGCCAAAAAGTAACAATGGACAAGGTTTGCCCACTAGGGATTCTCCCCAGATCATTTGACAAAGGAATTTTTATTTGCTAACCTGAGATAAAACTGGGCTGTACACAGAGAGAAATGAGAATCTACTTCATAACACTCCTTACTATTTATTTACCCACGGATGCACCAATCCAATACTTAAAGGCTTATTTCCCCAAGAGTTTTTTTGTAACCTAAAGCAAGCAGAAAGAAACCAAGGATGAGGCCCACAGGGGAAGGTGGTTGTGATTGGAAGAGAGGAAAAGGGTTGGAGATTGCATCAAAACAGTTTGAACAGAGTTTTGTTTTGTTTCTGATCAAACTAGAACGATCAAAAGCCAAGAAGATTTCCCCATTCAAGATTAACACACCCTTGTATCTGCTAAAACCTCCCAGACACTTTTACCACCTACTTATGCAAACAATAAAAGCTGTTTATATAGCAGTGATGTAAGGAAAATATTGCACGGGGGAGCAGTTTATAAAGACCCTTTTATAAAGAAGAGATGACTTCAAGAGACTTGCAGACACACAATTTGTGCCCGACACAAAGTAAAATGTTGCCTCTGAGCGTGACTGATGTCAAGAGAGTCTTACAAGTTCAAAAGATCAAATTCAGAAATTTGGATGAATATGATCTCAAAAAGCAGGGAAAACATGATTTTTCAAATGCTTTCTTAGACCATGAAATGCTTTCAAAAAATCTTGTTCATTTTGAATTGTTTTGTAGTCTATGTAGCACCTGAAGTTTTGAGGTTGGTCAGCAGGAGAAGCATTTGATCAGATCACGGGGCTGGGAATTCTTTCAGGGAAGGGCTGACATGAATGAGGTACAATGTGACAGCCACAGGTGGTGTTACATTTATTTCTCAGGTTACATTCCCTGACCTCCAAGGTCTCATGTAAATCACTTCAGTCACTGACACAGGGCTGTTAGGACTGGGGGGAAACATCTGTGTCCTGTCCTCTCCAGGCAGCAGTGTGGCTGATCTTTACAGATCCCCCCCACAGCAGCACACACAAGAACCTGACTGCAGCTCCCCTTTACCTGCAGGAAGTGCAGCCTGGTGACGACAGGGGAAGAAATGTTCCTTTCGGAAGACAAAGTTTTGTGGAAACACAAGGAATGGCCAGGAAATGGAAATTCCAAGCTAAACTGAGGCATTCTCCTGCAGAAGAACCCTGGGAAGCTCAATAACATACAAGTTGGCTGCTGTGATTCCAGGTGCAGGCTGACAGCTTTGGGCTGTGAGATTAGCCAGGCTGAAGTCTCAGATAGCTACATGTGAGTCACAGGGAGAGATGCATGGCAGCTCTTCAGGCCGTATGAATCAGCAGCAGCAACAGGGAAGAAGAAACTCAAATGGAATTCCTGGAGGAAGCAGAGTGCAGCATTATGTCAGCTGAAATGGCTACGAGTCTCAGTTCTGCACCTCAAATTTGTCTTTCCGTATTTCTTTTTAGGAGAATAAATCCTCCCATCTCGGTAGGCTGATGGAGAAGACCAAATTTTTTGACAGATAGGGAAAGGACAGAGCATGTGCCTAGGCTTGATCAAAGGAATGAAGGCAAGGATACAGCTGAATGACTTCCAAAAAAACCCTGAGATGGTCAGTAGAACAGAAAAGGCATTTCTGTGTTATATATACATCTTCTGGTTCTAAAAATTCAAAATATTTTAGGTGGGAGAAACACACCTGGCCAGAAGAGGTTAAATGGTACTTTGTTCTGAAGACATGGGGGTACACAGATGGCACCTACCCCGGAAATTAAACTCTTCCCCTCACAGTATTATACTAAAGGTATCTCACAGAATGTTCTGGTCATCTGTCTGAATTCATGTATCTTTAAGTGTTTATCAAGACACTCCAGTTCCTCTTCAGTCTGGCACAAAACTCTGCTGGTTCTGCTGCCTGCTCTTCCCCTTAAGTGACGTTTTTCTTTCCAATTCAATATCCATCCCACAATGACAACTCTCTCAGACAATATCCTCACAGAATTCCTGGCTGGATTGCTTTCTCAAAGTATTTTCTGTGGAAAAATCAGCTGCCAGGAATGGCAGGAATTCTCTGGCTGAGACACTGGTCATTGTGGAGAAATTTAATTTCCTGCTTTGCTGGTTAATGCCACAGTCCTAGCCACAACAAAAGTTACTTTTCTTTAAAAAGAAAGTAAAAAAACAATAACCCACGAGAGAGTTCATATGTCTATGTTGGCAGAAAAAACAGACCTGCATATTATGATGAATTAGGATCTTTATGATTGTCTTGTACCCTATAAACCAGGATTTGAAACACCACTGCACACATGCAAAGAGCAAGCTGTGAGAAAAGCAGCATGATGCTAAACATTTTTCTGGTGAAAAGTCAGATTTTATAGAAATCTGTGGGAACATAACAGAAGATTGCAGAGGAGAATTATAAACATGCTGAAGTGATGTGCAGCTGAGGTGTAGAAAAAGACAAATACCAATTGTTGCTTAGCTTTGTGTGTTGGGTGATTTCAACGTCTGTTTCAATAACACAGGCCTGAGATAGACTTACAGGCACTCAATCGAACAGGCTTGAGATTCCTTCCCTGCTGTGGGAAAGACTGAAACAGGGACATCATCTACACCTGTGAGAGCCCCTGAAATACAGGTGAAAACAGCAGGTTCAGAGATGCTCTAGCATGGACCAAGCAAGAACTGAGCCCTGTGGTGTCCCTGCCCAGGTGCTGCTTTGGGGATCCCTGGTTTGACAAGGTAGTGGAAATAGATTTCTTCTTTTAGTTTCATTCAGTGTTCTGTGGTCATCCCTGGGTCCTGTATATGCCAGCTCACACAGAGGCCCAAACGGGCCGTAAGCAGCCATTATCTTCTCGTTCTGTTCATTATTATTCATGAACTTGCTTGTGCAATGGAACACATCCAGCTACACCCCTCGCTGACATCGCAGGCAGAAGACACAATTCACCCTTCTCGTTTCTGAAAGCCAGACCGCCACTTACAGCTTGCAAAGGTAATTAATTCTCATGCTGAAGGGATGTAAATAGGCAGGCAATGGCACTAGCCACGCCATGGCTTTCTATTACTAATTACCTCTATTGAGCACAAATAAGCTGCTTGCCAGATAACTATTCATAGAAGCCCGACTGGGTTTCTGCATCAATTCCATCCATTCTTGGATCTCTGCTGCTGACTCACCACAGAAATTTTGCCTCCTTGCACTGAGAGGTCACAGACTCACTTGGACTGGATGGTCTCTGTTTCATCTTCACACTGAAAGGCAGGTCAACACCAAATTCCCAGCAGGGCGCTCAGGGTTTTGCCCAGCTGAGCCCTGAAGGGCTCCCACTGCTGGTACCTACATCTTGATGCCCACTCCCTCTCCACATACATGGAACCCCTCCAGCCTGCAGGCAAAGTATGAACCATGAGCCACCACCTTTCAAGCCCAATGATCCAGCCAGGTATTACCCCTAAAGTAGTCTGTCCATTGAGACCATAAAGTCCCCAGTAGCACATGAGGGTGGTGTGGCCAATGTCAAGGTAGGTGACATCTATTACTCATCTCTTACACAAATCCAGTCACCTCAGCATAGAAGACAGTCAGTCAAACATTATTTATCTCTGGCACATTTATGCTTGCTGCTCCAAATCACCTTTCTCTCTATGCTCCCAGAAGCAATCTTTGCTAGAAATGATCTGCTTCTTGAAGACAGGTGGGACATTTGTCTTAAGTTATCAGGGATCTCTGACACCTGGGAGCTTTCAAAGCTGTTAGTGTGTGACATCACCTACCACACGTGAGTGCTTCCCTCCTGATCCCACGCCCTTGTATAGGTCATGATTTCTCAAGAGATCTGTGACTCAACCTTCTTTCACTGCTGGTAGTTTGACAACACAGAGGCTTGGAAGACTTTGGTGGTGAAAAGTGAGGCAGAGAAAGCACAGAGTACACTTTACTTGCATCTGTGGTCACTAAATCATCCACCCCATTTGTTGATGGGACACGTTTTCCTCGTTTATTCATCTACTACTAATGTAGCAGTAAAAGCTGTTCTTGCTTCCCCTCACATTCCTTGCAAATGTTCATCTTCCTTGCAAAAGAGATCTTTGGCTTTCCTAATGCCACCCCCACATGCCCCCAGAATGTTTCTATCTCTTGAATGCTACTTATTTTTTTTACTGGAACTCATCCATGGCTTATGTGTGTAGCTAAGCCAGTCTCCCAATACATTTACTTGCTTTCATGAGTAGAAGGATGAGCTGCTACTGTGCTAAGAGGAGCCTGACCTTAAACACCTGGCATGCTGAATCTTTCAACCCGAAGTAAATTACTGTCTGCTGTTTCTGTCAGGGCTTAGCCTGCCAAAATTTAACTACCTGAATTTAGAGATTTCCAGGTGTTAAGAGGGTAATGACTTTAGACCAACCTTATATATTGAGCTATGTGAAAAATCTTAGCCTTGCACGTAAAGTCTCATGCAACACGCTCAAAGCATGGCTACAAGAGTCAGAGACTGTTACATGTGCCCACACAGTGGTGACACCTCGGCTACAGAAAGATGTCCTCAGTGTTTCCTGCTTCCAATGCATTGAGCTCATCACATAGCAGGGCAGATGACAGAAACAAGGGCGTGGATCCGAGACCTGTGATTATTATTTGAGAGGGCAGGTGCAAAGCAACACATTTCTCAGGCTTGAAACCAAGGAGAAAAGAAGGCAGGAACTGAGGACGAGGAGGTCATATCTGTGGTGCAGCTGAAGCAACAGGTACAGTAATTGGCAGAGAGTTTGACTGAGAAGCAAATCTCAGTTTTTGTCTTGCTGTCACTTAAGCTCTGAAACCAAGAGGGCAAAGTGGAATTGCACTTTCCATGAACACAGGCACAATGGAAAATGTCCAAACTCCTGAGCTGCTGCAAGTGAAACAGGCTGGGCCCAATGAAGTTCCCTTTCAATTTGTTTTAACCCAAACCAATATCAAAATATGAAGATATTTCAGGAAAAAAACTATTATGTTGGTAGATCATTATGGCTGCAAAACTGATGCTGCAAACAGTTGGAAAGGCCTGATCAGCCTTACCCTCTCTCCTTGCTCTTTCCTTATTAATAACCCTTACTACTTGACTCTGATTGTGGGAATTAGTTTATTTTTTTTCCTACTAAACTCTTTAACATTTATATTGAGTATACATCTAAAATGCCCCACTTACACCAGGTGTGCAGAAACACTTGAAGTGCTGTCTGTATTTGTGAGGACAGAGCAAAGAAATTACAGGAAGCCTTTACAACATACAAGAAAGTTACTGCCATGAGAACAGTTGCATGGCATATTCCTTTCATGACTCTCTGAACAATCAATGTTTTCCTTAAGATCCTAATTATGGAATAAATGATATTGTACAGCAGAAAGGAGAGGAAGAAAACTGGAGGAGCCAAGAGCATGGAAGAGACTGAGACTGAATGCTGGAATATTGAACCAAATAGCTAAGTAGAACAGCTAGGAAGAGGTTCAGATGTCACAGGACAGATGTTAAACATAGGTTAAACATAAACAGCTTCTGAATTTTAGAGCCCCCAAATGTTGGAGACTATCACATTTTCAGGCCATCAGAGAAGTGGGGCAGATGTTACTGGGTTTGATCTCATCCCAGGCTCTTTTTTGCTTTCACGCAGAAGCTTGACATCCCTGAAAAAGCCTATAGTCTTGACCACATGTTTCTTCCAAGCCACTGCCATTCTCAGTGCAGAACATAAAAATAATGAGTTTGCAAACAGAGGCTAAGGCAACCAAGGAAATAATCTATCGAAAAAATGGAACTGCTGCATGTGTTTTATGGAAAAAAAACATTTCCACTAGACAAACGCATTTATTGTTTTAAAAATACGATGTCCCCTATTATTGGTACCCAAACAACAGCAGTAAAACAGCAAAAAAACCATCACTAGGAGATTACCTTCTCCTGGACAATGCAGCTACATAAATAAATAGGTTAGCTACTGAACTGTGCTTTGGGTAAAGGCAAGTCCAGATGAATTCTGGAAAAACACAAAGCATCTGCCTCTGCTAGAAGCACTACCAAAGTGGAAGACATGATTCACAACACACCTCCCAAACTTCAGGTCTAACTGTGGCCCAACTTCCAAAGAATACCAGGAGGCAGCACGGCTGTGGGGACATGGTTAAGCCTCATGTCCATTAGTACATGCAGAGCCTGTGCTATCACCTAGAATTGAGTGAATCAGACTTAAAACAATCACATAAGCTATCCAAACAAGCAGTCCCACCCCAAAACACTCTAGCACTTTCCCAAAAGCAGCAGCTTATCTTCTGGTAGGATGCTTCACTGCTTCTTTATCACTCAGCTGTCTCCTTTCTGTCCTTGGTATGCCACAGATTGCTGGAAGCAAAGAGAGCCTCCTTGCTCCCCCACATTTGATCATCCCTAATTACCTTTCCCAACCTACTAAACAAAATCCTTTCTTCAGAAACCTGGGGGGTTCTGTGGTATCAGAACTGCTTCTCTATTTCTGTCAAGCATGCACAGACACACAAAATGTTCTTATATCATTAAGATGCAAAACACATTGTTCTTGAGCAAGTGTTGTCAAAAGCATGGTTTCCAAAGCCAGCATTTCCTGAAGCCAGTGCTTCCTGGGGGCTCCCTTGGGAAAAAAA
>VZTR01005698.1:0-55747 GCA_013400775.1 Chaetops frenatus | reverse complement strand
AAAAAAAAAAAAGGGTTTATAGAGCTGATTTCTGCAAAGCCTGATGTTCCAGTCAGTCAGTTGTGCAAAACTATTGCTATAGGCTTGGAAGGCTTCACTGTGCCATTCTCTTGCTGCAGTCTCTGCACTAGTTGCCTCTCCCAAACCACATGATCTCTCCCTCCTCCCCTCCTTGCAGAGTAGCGCAGCTCTAACTGAGCCCAAGAGTTTTGGAACTACCACAAGTCTTAGGTTCTAGAACCAGCATCATCAGCCACATCCCCTAAATATACTGGCACTATATTCCTGCTATATTAGGTGTTTAATGGTCAATTAATTTACTGCATGGGCAGTAAAGTACATAAACGTGTGTGTCAGAGTGCTAGGGGAAATAGGGGCAAGGTGGCTAAAGAGCAAAAGGGCAAGAAGGGAGAGTGACTGGAATTAAGAGAACCCTGGGTGTGGTTCTTGTACAGGCTTCCTTGAGCACCCAGCTGCCATATTCCCTGCCTCTCAGAGCCCGGCCCGTGAAGTGGAAAGCACACCGCAGCGAGGAGCTGCAGATACCAGCGCAGGGAGGGCTGTGTGGAGCCGCACTCCTTTGGCAGCGAGGCTCGTAAACAGCGCAGCGAGGAAGGAACAGTATCTGCTCCTGTAAAATAGCATCCAGCACAAGCACTGAGCAGGGTGAGGCAGCTGGGGCGGGGGAACAGACCAGACAGGAATGGGGAGATTCCTACCAGGAGTGAGATTCCTGGTTCATTCAGGACTCTTGTCTGTTATTGTTTCCTTATTTCCCAATCCGTGTTTGGAGCAGGAAGAAGGGGAAATGGAATGTAACTCGGAGCACAGTCCTCGACCCGGACTTACCAAATCTGCCTTTGATAAGCCTCCTGAACTTTCTAAGTCTTCACTTCCTCGCCACTTCCCTCAGCCACGGATGGTATTTACAAGTGGCTCAGTGCTGCTGTCAGGTGTCACACAGCTGGGTAAAACACCTTCTCCTCCAACCATGTGGTGCTTGTAAAACTTCACTAACCTTCAAGGTGCATCTACTAATATTTTATTCATTTCTTTGCTACCCCTTTCAGGCCAATACTTATTTCTTTTTCTTTTTCTTTCTCATCCTCAGTAATATTATTCATTAATTCCCTAGCTGTTTACTTCTCTTTTTTATTAAGGAGGAAATCCTAATCAATGCCCTCCTGGGATTTCAAAATCACTCATTTACAGCAAGTTAAGAGTAACTGAACGGCAAAGCTTAGTCCTTGAAATCTGTCGCAAAGGTTTAGAACACCATTCTGGCAAATAGCTAATGTACAAAATGACCTGGAGGTGTATGGGTTATATAAAAGGATACTGAATGAGGTTTCTGGAAGCGAATCGGGGAAAGGCCTTTTTCAGTCATTGCGCAAGATTTTTTGCTTTCCTCATCCAACACAAGCCAGTGATTGGGAAAGACTCATACGAGGGGAGACACCTAAAGCCAGACAACCATTAAGCATGACACTGGGCGTGCCTTCATTAGAGTGCTAAGGCGTGTGAGCGCCCCATTTGGAGAAAGATAAAAGATAGCAGTTTATTTGTAAAACAGCGGAGCCCTCAGCACAGTCCTTGTGTAAAGCTTCCAACTGGGATGGTCAGGTGAGCGCTCAGGCTCCACAAGCAACCTTCTCCACCCCCTTGCCACCACCACACCATGCTGTAAAGCCAGCCTTCCTACAGTCACTACAGGACTTTCTCCTAGTGATCACAGCAAGATCCAGAATTAGGACACTGCAAGACAGGCAGTAAGCTCCCAGTCAGAACAGGTATCACGGGCAGACAACCTTTAAGATCTGGGCTCTTTTACCAAAAGTATACTTTTTAGATTTATCCTTCATTCTTCAGGATGTTACAAGCCAACAGTTCTACAAAATATTCACGTACGTGAGGAGTGCTGCTTCGAGGAGAACAGCCAGAGAAAACAGAAAGTAAACTGACTTGTACTTTAAGCAGTACAAGGCTGCAGAGCAGGCACCAGTAAAGTGCGGGGATCAGCTAAACTAACCCTGCAGAAATGTAAATATCAAGAAAAGGCAGCTTTCCCTGCCTACGTATTTTTGTTGTTACACTTGTACGGCAAAAAATCACACTTTAAAAATTACTCCACACACACTTGAAGCTGACAAAACAGCTTTCCACTAGTGATTAATACACTGCAAAGTCAACTCCACCACCAGTTAAGCTTTAGAAGGAAGTTACTGCACGTGTTTGTTGTGTTTGATATAAACTAGAGGCTAAGTCGGTCCAGGGGATCAACAGTATTTGCATAGGCATTCCCAACTCTCTGCAGTTTAGGAAAGACAAAAGCAGTGTTAGTCCCATGGTTACAAAACTTCACACACAAGCCTAATCCATACAAGTCGTTCAATGGACACTAAGACGACCATAAAACTAGCTTAATAAGTAATGTTGCAACTACCTATTTGTTTTCAATATTGAGGCAATTAGGGTAAACAATTAAACCTTACCTTCATTCCTTTAGTGATGCCATTTTTCATAGATATTCCACTTTTTAAGAGGTTATTCTGTTTCTGATGGTGATGATGATGTAGGTGTCCATTGCAGACAGCACTGGGATTAGCCATCTGTTTAAATTAGTCAGATTCTCAGTCCTTAAGGATGTCTCAGGTCTTTCTACTGTAAAAAAGACAGTGGGATGAGAAGATAAAGTTCTTGGTTAAGGCCTGAAAGGTATCCAACTGGTCTGTCAGGATTTTCCAGGATGAGAGGAGGAACTATCTTTTGCAATATCTTCGAAACGTAAACTTTCTTTCATACAGCTTCAGCCCAGCGAGCTAGAATGCAAAATACATAGCAGGAGGTGTGCTCTTAAAATCTCTGAAAAATGCTGCTCATTGCTGGCTCTTGCATGAACACGGCTCCTGTGAGTCAACAAGACTGCTGCAGCTATCAAGAAGTGGGTGGATTCAGAGGCGGAGACACTTAAAGATATATTACCTCTTAAATACCTCCCAGGGAGAAACCTTGTTTCTTTTCTCGGAATTACACTCAGTGTAGAGTGATGTCACTCCATATAAACTGCCAAAATGTTTTGAAAATTTTAACAGAGCAATCTGTAAAATTACATGGTTCATCTTGCTAAGAGAATATTAGCTGAAAACAAGTAGTATTGCTCTGAGTAAAGCAGAAATGCTTCTTAAAATTTCTTTTAATCTCATCTTATATGAGTAGCGTGACAGGCACAACACTAACCCTGCAAAGAAATGGAAAGCATTTTAGTACTAAAAGGAAGCTTTATCTAGAGCTAGATCCTACAGACACAGGCACAAGCATTCTCTAGAGTGAACTGTCCCTTTAAACTCAGCTTGGCCATTAGTAGGAGAAATGGCATGCTATTACAATGAATGAGAAATTGAGTGTATAAAGTTGATCAATTTAGTTTTGAAACAAGTCATGCTTTAATCACATATGAAACTACCAAGGAGGGCTAACATACTTCCTTTCTCTTAAGAAAAAAAATACTTGAAATTTGTGAAAATGCATATATGGTCTTTCCTGAATCAAATTCTCATGCTTCAGATTTTAGTGACAAAAAGTAAAAGTAGAAGCATCTCTGGTAGCATTTAATAGAATCCCTTCCTTCCAAAATAATTCAAATTAATGTGGAGACAGATTCAAGGAAAGTTGCATTATAACGTCAGTCTTGAAAAACAGTTAGGATGAAAGGTTGGGAGAGTAAGAATACTTGAAGTTCTTTAATTAGAAAAAATCGCTATGCCATCATGGCAATGAAATGTAAGTTATATACAGAAAGAGAAGCCTAGAACTTGAGTATGAGGAATGCAGGAGATGAAATGTTAAATAAACCACTGAAAATACACAGGGGAACACACTGTGTTGGTTTTGAAAACTTATCTTAGACACAAATTGCTAAAATATAGTTTCTTCTTTGAAGTAATTTGCAAAGTGAGATATCTTCCGTGTACTAGAAAACTTTTGGGTCCTGCCTATGAGTGATCTAAACTTAAATTAGTAAGATTGTAGTATTTTGAGTGAAGAAAATAATCCCTTAACTGACTAAAATGACACAGAAATAGTAAAACACAAAAATGTTTTGCTTCACAGTTTCACAATATTCATCATCAAAAATCAGATTTAAATTTTTTTTTTTCTATTTGGTGCATTTCCTAGGCAAGAATACCTCATTTCTGTATAAATCAGTCTTGTTTAGGTTTCATCAAGGCATCTCTAAGTATAGCTCAATGACAAATGAACTGCAAGTATGATAATGTCAATTGTAGTGGCAAAATAAGTTGTTGGTCTTAAACGGCTAAAAGTTCATATTTGCAAAGAGAAAAGGAGACTGAGGTGAGGATGAGCCTACAGGAAGAATGGTTGGTAACACCTCCTGCATACCTATCCCCTGTGGGCTGCTGAGAAATGGAACAAGGTAATGCAAGGCATTCTCTCTGCACCTGGCAGCCCCCTCCCATCAAGAACCTTCTTCATTTGGGAATTGTGTCCTTGATTGTCACAGCAAATCAAACACCTGTAAAACGTGCCATCTTCTCAGTCAGTTACTGATCATCTTCCCCCTGTTGTGATAAAGACAAGGACACTTACCAGAGCAGTGCTGTTCCCCTTAGCAGCTTCCCATGTCCCAGCCAGCACCTCTGCCAGGTGCTCTTCCCAACAGCTCAACGTCTTCCAGGGCACAAAGAAATAAAATTAACATATCATATGTGTCTTTTAAATTTTTCTTCCCAATGAAGTTCATGAGGGAAGTGGAATCTCCATAATGCAAATTCTGCTGCTAGTTCCAAGCTCTAGGTCTACACTTGTTATCTATTTCAAGACCCATGAAATACCAGTGTCCTTACATGAATAAAATAGCGAATTAAATATGTTATAGTAATTTTAGTTTTCAATGTCTGTAATATTTAAGATAACAAACAAATAGAACTGTAAAAAACCAACACATTTAAATATGAGTTTTAATGAGCAATTAAAACAAAACAAAACAAAACAAACAGCTTGGAGAAGAGTTGCCTATTTAGATATCTGTTAACCATGATCTAAAAGCCAGTGCTCACAAAACAAATACCACTAGAAGCTGACTAAAATTCCTGCCCTGATCCTATTCAGAGCAGAAGATTTATAGAAGGGATGAATCTGGCCAATTTCACAAAAATTATCTGTAATCAGAATGTGGTATTTCTCCTGGAGTAAAAAAAAACAAAAAAACCCAACAACACCCCCAAAAACTCCCCAACCCCCACAAAAGCCCAAGCAAACAGAAAAACTCCACCAAAAACCCAAACAAACAAGGGTAAAAAGAAAAAAAAAAAGCCAAAACACCAAACAAACAAACAAAACCCCAAAAAACAACAACAACAACAAAAACAAACAAAAAAAAAACAAACAACAAAAAAACAAACAAACAAACAAAAAAAAAAACAACAAACCACCAACAAAAACAAAAACAAACCCAAACCAAACCAACAAAAAATTGCCCCCAAAATAATTCTGCCCTTCAGAACTCTTATCCTACTCAAAGCCATCTCATCTTTTACCCAAGCTTCTATATACATATCTATCATCTTACCTGTCACCTTCACCTAAATCTGTTACTCAAAGGTATGAGGATCTGAGCTACCTGGACATTGGAGGAAGAACTCAATAATTGTCTACTTTGCAACACCAAAACCACCTCTAGCAATACTCTATTTTTATCATTCTGGGAAGTGGGAGGAAAAAATTTGCTGTACTGACTGGACAAGAGCTGTGTGTATTTAACTGCAGGGGACACCAATCCTACCGAGATTATATGTGCACTTCTCTTTAGTGGCTTGGGGATTGGTCACCTGTTGCCCTGTTTTTGAAAGCCTTCTGAAAAGTTTATATTCTTGAGTCAGATTTTCTCGTGCACTGTACTAAAAACAATAGCTTTGTTTACATTCCTTCCTGGAGAAGGAAAGCTGACTGACTGGTCGCTTCACCAGTCTGGTTGAGAGGTGGGACTTCATCTTCCAAACCTCTCACACTTTGCAAACTCTATAAAGTTGTGTATCCATAATAAACGGCTCTCTCCTTTTGGGGGCCTCGACTGTTCTAATTGTGGGGAATCTGTGTCCTTTGGTGACTGGGTGCTGCAGGTACAACAGTCACCCTTTGTACTTTGGCAACAAGATGGTGAATTTCTAAGATTACCAGCAGACCACACACCATGTTCTACAAAAATGCTAGCAAAGTTTGTAAGACATGACTACAATTACTATAAATCTGTAGGAAAACCATCAATGAGTTCCCAAGTTCTAGGTTATGAATTCCCAGGTTCTCGGTTTTATTCCTTGCTTTGTCATCATCCTGTTAATGCCACTGGATTTTCGCTAAATCTCATGGAAATTAGGGTAAAAGTGTTTAAGTATTTTTTAAAATACTCTGAGACAAATTGCTGAGGAGTATAGTGCAAAAGTAAATTAAAATATATGCAGTTAATTATCCAAGGTTTAACAAGAGAGCAGAGAGAACAGAGAGGGATAGGGCTCTATCTAAGTAGTCTCTCAGTGTTTGAAGAAAATCACTCTTCTGGTATGCACTCCTATTTTTACATAGGAGAGGTTAGAAGGCTGAACTCTGCTGATGCACCCAAGAAATGGGGACAAAACCCTCTAACTTTCCATTAGGCTCTTGGCCTAGTCAGACGTGTGGAGTCATTGGGGTGGTCACAAAGTCCCTATTTAAAATAACAATACTGCATTCACAGTGTCCCCATTTAGAATAGCAGTACTGGATAACCCACCAATAAAAAAAATAAATGTTGCAAGAAAGCATGAGAGCTCATCCCAGAAAACTGTCATGTCATAAGCCAGAAGGATTTCGTAGGATTCCTGCTCATCCCAGAGTACAGTTACTTACAGCACAGTTGTGAAATGGTCTTGCAAATTAATTGCAAGATCTTGATAATTTCAGTTCATGACAGATTCACATTTACATACCACATGAAACAATAAGGATCTAAACAAAGACACCAGGTAGCTTTATGCTTGTTTTGAGTGGACAAACACTGATTTCAAACAAGAGCTGAAAAAACTGGAAACCCAAGTCTATTCCTCTGTTAAAATCCAAGATTCTAATAGAGTTTAAATTGGCAGCAGAGCATGCTTGTAGTGGAGTACCCAGTAAAAAAAAAAAAACTTTTTTGTCCTCACAGTAATTTCTCTTACAACAGAAATCCATCTCATAAATTCTGTGTACCACTGATGACTTATCTTTCTATTTGGTGTATACGGACACATTGATATTGGAGGAAATTCCTGCCTTGGATACGTAGGTGACTTCATGAACAGATAGAGAGACACCATAACAACAAAGCAACAGCAAGAACCAGCCATCAGCTGATCAGTCACCCCCAGGGTGTCTTTTGAGTCACCCACATTTCACCAGCACTGGCTGTAGAGTAAACTGCCTAAATGCTCACATGGAAGAACCCCATAACTATGTTTGCTTCTTTACACCATATCTAGCAATACATACATGGGATATGCCACTACACCTGGGTGAAAAACTGCACAGCAATGCTGAAAGATCCCTTCAAGTGCCCTTGCACAGCCTGAAGGACACACAAAATGGTTTGATATTGGTCAGGGAATAATCTAGAGCAACGCAGAACCATGGCACAGGTGGATGCATGCAACCAGTGTTGCAACAGGGCAGGGCATGGTACAACAGGCAGGGCTCCAGCATGTCTGGCAGGTCCTTGCAGCCCCTGCAGAGCCCTGGGGCTGGCACAGCTGCCTCTTGACACCTCTGCACCTCCTTGTTCTTCACAGGGCACAGTAAGATGACAAGACAATGCTTGAAAGCCTTCAGTGTATATAGATGCCATCAACCTGGCTTCTTAGGCAATACTACCAGAACCCGTTTTCTGACTGTATCAGGATGTCAATAAGCTTTGAGTACTCACAGCATTAGGAAATTGTTGGGATTTTCTGTCTGATACAAATATCTGATTGATAGATGATACACAAATCCAGTTAGGAATCTGTACCTAACTTGAGGACGTTTGTAGCACCTGTGGCTTTTATCGCCTCGCAAAGATTAAGGCTTCATAGATTGCACAACTGATACTGTTCTGTCCTTAGCTTCTGATACAAAAATAAAGTAAATCTGACTAGAATGTCATGATCAGACAAAACCAACATTAATGTAAAAAAATCACACCAAGACAAAAAGAACAACTAGACAACAACCGAGAGCCTGCTGCAAAAATCCAGCAGCAAGCACAAGTGAGCCCAGTGTGCCTTCTGCTCTGTCTTCTTCCAATTACAAACCTGATGGCATTACTACACCCTTATCTAGAACTTTCTCATGAAGTTGAATCTGAAATTCTTACTCCTTAAATAAAAAAACTTAGCTAGATGCAGTGGAGCCAATAGAACTACTCAGCCAAGCTAAAGGCTAAAAAAATCCACTTTACAAGCAGCAGTTAGAGGCAAAATCTCTTCCTGAGGCATTTCTCTACTGACCTCTTTCAGAAGTGATGTGATCCACAGCCACGTAACCTCCAGAGGTGTGCAAGGCAGATTTCAGTTTACTTTTCCAAGACCTCTGCCAGTCAGGCTGATTTGTTTGCTAGGCTCTGTAACTTGCCAAGAGCCAGTGTGGTATTTTCATTGTTTCCACTGGACAGGATGAATGGAGCAGGGGCAGCACTGTGCCCTCTGTGTCATCACCATGTAGGTTCAGACAAGTCATTCTCTGCTACAAACATCTGGAACATTAAGAAAACTGATACTTAACCAGGTGGAAAAGTTGCATTATTATGATTACTAATAAAACTAGACAAAACAGACATAGCTTTAACCTGTGTTTAATGATGAAATGTAGTCTCTGAACAGGAAATTAGGAAGTGATTTCACACAAAAGTTAAAAGTTATTGCTTATTGTTCTTGTAATGTAATTTTTCAGTGCTTCCAGAAGCATGAGATTTATGCAGGCCCAGATGAGAACTTGTAATGCTACCCAGTAAGGGAATTAAAAAAAAAAAAAGTGCCATTGCAAAATACCCCATTTTTTTAATCTAATAAGTAGCTGGTTTTGCAATTCTTACTCACTCAATGAAGCACTTTGTTGAATTAGACTCAGTGAGGTCAATAGCCCTACTCATGCACGTAGCAGTTATGCTTCAAAACCCTTTTATTAGCATTACTAAACTTAGTGACATGATACACTAGATTATTTGCCTTCCCAATTGCCAGTGAACAGATCATTTCAAGACATGCCATAGAATTGGATTTTTGTGTTAAATGTGACTCCATGCATGGGCTCTCTGGGGACTGATTTCCTCTTGTCACTGCCTACAGTTTTGCTGTTCGCCATTTCAGTTTTGTTCATCCTATCTCTTAGGAAAGTCCAGGTTGAGAGAGAAAAAAACAAACAAACAAAAAAAAACTTCAAAACCTGTATTTGCCAGTTATGGTAAAGAAGTGATAACTGTATTGCCTTACAAAAACTTAATATTTTTCATTCAGTTGCCTCATGATACTTTACTATGGTTGACATAAGTTATTTTTACCCCACACTGCCAAACAGATAGAAGAACCCAAAATATTGTTCACTTTACCTATGTACTGTAAACTTTCAAAAGCTTTGTCAGATCAATTTTTTTTTTCTATTTTCACTTGTGCAGGATTTCTTGTGACTATGGAGAGTTTTGCTCTCCCTAAGGCTTGGCACAAATAGTTTCAATTCTGTTTTAAGCTGACTTCAATTCTTTCTTAATTTTATGCCTCACTGAAGTCAATGGAGCTCTGAAGAGGCATCAAGTGTCAGATGGGAGACTGAAAGGGGGAATGAGAATTGAGAAATTAATTCTAGAAATTGTTGCCAAATGCAGGAAGGGAAACATTACAAAATTATCCTGAGAGTTTTTTAAACCCGAGAGTTCTGAGACAAGTGTTTTTTGAAGTTGGTTTAAGACTTATATTTATCATTTTGACAACAAAATAAAATGTTATTCCTTACTTGAAGTTATTTGAATTAAACGTTCAGTGCAGAAGACTGAAACACCCTGCCTTTGTTACAGAAGCTTTAGGAACACAGTCTGCTATTCCAGAAACAGTGCCACGTTTCAGGAGCTACAACTCCAAGGGTTCAGTCCAAAGCTGGTACATATACCAGAAAATAAAATCAATTGAAGGTTTCCCAGAGCAGCAGGTCCTATTAAATATGGTTTCAGTCAGAAAAGATATTGATTAAAACTCCTCAAGTTTAGGATTGGAGTCTTTTAACTCTCCAGCCACAACACCAGAAAACTAAAGTTACTTTCCTGTGATATTTGTTTGATTTTATATTCCATGTAATCTCCAACGTTAATATTATGCACAGTAAACCTGTCAGACCTCAGTAAAGAATTGGGATCAAATGTTATTATTTTCCAGTCTCTACAGTTCTCTTTTGAAACAAATCCCTATTCAAACAAAGCATATTTCAGATCATTGGAGAAGAGTTGGGCAAGTTGGGCCTTACAGTAGTTTTAGACAGGTGTCCTTCCTCTCTCCAGCTGTTCATCCCTTAGCTGGGGAGGAAACTATTGCAACTATTGCAGCTACATCTGGCAGCCTATTGTGTGCAGGGGATTTCAAAGCAACATTTTCTCCACAGGATACAGGTCCTGTGCTGCTTTTTCAGTGCTGCTAAAATTTCAAGCCATTAAGTGATCAGCTACAACTTGCTCTGAGAGCAGTGCATGTCCTGAAGCTCCAGCACTGTCACTGTGGCTAACAGAGATCTGAAAGAGTCTCTTACCTGGAGCAGCTCCTCTCCTCACCTGCTATGCCCCATGCTGACAAACAGCAGCTGATGTCATAGAGTTTATCATCATTACAGTTTCTTTGCATAAGGTATTTTCCTCTTCCTTTTATCTGCTAAAAATGGAACAGAGGTAACTCACGACTCTGACTGAGATAGGCAAAACCAAAATACTCAGCAGTAAAGGCTCTGCTAAAGTTTGCACTGCCTGAGGTGGTTCCTGCTTATGCTCTTCCATGGGATAGACATATTCCTGGTGCCACCTCAGCCCCCTGGACCATGCCACAACCCTGGGGGCCTGGCTGAATCCTCCACCCCAGCCTCTCCACGGTGCCATCCACAGTGGCAAAAGCAGTGCTGGGGGAAGGTCTTCACCTGGGTGGTGTTCCAGAGCTTCAGCTCATCCCCTCTGCCACAGGGCCTGGCTGTGGCACTCCTGTCACTCTGTGCAGGACAGATGAGCATCACCCCCAGCAGGGTGGGGGAAAGTTTAATTGACTGTTTTCACCAGAAACAGGTGTACAGAGGAAAGGAGTGGAGCAGGGTTTGAGAACTGTCAGGAGAAATTCTCGAGATTAAGGTTTACTATTTTACTTCTGTGAAAAAAGCACCAGGAAAAAGTCCTTACTGCTCCCTCCCTTCCTTCCCACAGCAGCTGCCAGGCTTCAAACTGCAGCCTTGTCCAGCTCTAGCAGCCAGTTTAGCTCCTAGGATTTCTGATCCTGGGAATGCAGAGAGCTGAGCCATGGCCCTTTGACTGCTCTCAATGCCCTGGGTGACTGTCTCTTTTGTCTGATGTGTGAGGCAGAGGTGGAACAGATCTGGCAGAAACACTCCTTCATGGGGGCCAGTTTCTACAGCCCTGGGAGGCAACTGGTGTCAACTCAGGAGTACAGGATGTGCTACTCCTTGTCATGGAAGCATTTCAGAATTATGATACTGGTTTTTAAAAAACAGTGAGACAATTACATCTTTATCACTGGATTTCTAAGGCCAGGAGACACCACCAATCACTAGATTCAGGATTAGAATAATTGAATTCAAGATTATTAGAGTTTTACTCAAGCAGCGTAGCACTCTCCTAGACCAAAGCCTGGTGTTTTATTAGTGATCTGAGCTTGGCTAAAGGATCTCTCAGGAAAATTCTCTGATGTCACTAGAATTGCTCAACAATGGAAAGTGTAATACCTTTGCATCAGGTTCACAATTGCCCAGGACAAGATTTTGATATTTAAAACAAAGGAACACACACACACACACACACACTCGCTCCCTTCCCTTCCCTTCTGTATAAAAACAAAATCTTGAGAGGAAACCAAAAAATCCTGTGATCACTCTGCAGTGAGACATGGCCTTCTCCTTAAGAAAACACAAGTGCCTCTACAGGGCTCTGCTGACTTCAGGCACTCTGTCCAGATTAAAATTTACACCTGGGTCTATCTAGGCCTAGTTAATATTTGCTTTTATTCTTACTATTTAATTTACTATCTTACTGAAACTTCATAAGAAACTTAGATATCCACCCTAACACCAAGCACAAGAAGTTTCAGACCAAACCCATCTTCCACATGATGCTTAGGGAAATATTTTAATTAACTTCAGGAAGCAGCATAATTAAAGATAAATCCCAGATTTCATATAGTATAGAACAGCAAGAAAATCATCCACACATTTCCTCTTTCCCACACAAGCTTCATTAGAACTGTCAGTGGACTTCATAAGAATTCAAACCACTGCTCACTATCATGACCTTTTGATAATACAGAACACCTTTAAGTAAAGTCTTTTTAACAAACTCCCAGAACAGCAAAACTTTCCCTGCCTTCCTACAGTTCCATAGGTTCTTTGGACATTTCCAATCAAATCAGTACAACTGCTCACAGGGTAAAGATAAGGCTGAAAGTAATTGTTTCTAAAGTACAGCAAAATTCCTGATCCTTCTTGTAACATTTCTCAGACCATAATTATTAAATGCTGTTACAGTTTGGATTCTAAGGAGTTTTCTTTCCGGGGCTGTCATGGCCTTCCTAAGACCTCATGTTGGACCTCTATTGCTCAGCATCACCATCAGTAAAATACAAGTTATTTTGTAATCTAAAGGTAGGAGACAGGTAATTATTACTGACTTTTGGGTTAACAGTAGCTGATGTGGTAATAAAAGTCAGGATACTGCCTTGTTGAGTGTTTATTCAGACCTCTCAGCATACATGATAATGTTTGATCTGTAGTTTATCAGATACTGGTATGTCCCAAGCAATTCACCAGGGCCAGGAAGGCTTTCTAGTCAATTCAAAGCTGATTCTCTTAACATGCATTTACTGGACTCACATTTGAGATAGATGCTAGGAGAGAATGCTCTTCCCACACTCAGCATTCCGACTGGCCCAGTCTTATCAGTACTCTAACAGCATCTCATGTTTTTTCTTGTAACCCCAGATCCTGGAGCAATGGGACTTTGTGAGATTAACTTTTATTTCCCCTTCTTCTTTTTATTTTTTTTTCCCTGTCTATTAAAAAGGGAGTAGAGGAGCACCTCAGTTCAGTGCTTTTTCTGCCTTCATGTGGTCCTCTCTACAGGCACAAGGACAAAATCACGTTGTCTTAATGAAAGCTGAGATGATAAATAGCTGTGGGAACTAGGCTTTGAGATAAACAACCAATATAGAGAGATCCATGTTGAACCTGAAGCCTTGGTAATTCTGGCTGAGCAGCATTTTGTAATTTTTATTATCCTTTGAGGCTGAGTTTCAGTGTTTCTTCCAATGAAATCAAGTTAATAAATTGCATTTTTAATTTTTAACTGACCTTCTACACTTGAATTTTATTTTCAGAGCTTAGTTACAGATAAGAAGCAGTTCACATTATTATTTCTGCAGCCCAGGGAATGAATAATCATATTTCATAGCTTTTTTCCTATGTTTCAATATTTCTTTTGGGTCAAATCCAAAATTGTTTAACAAGTTTTTCCTAAACATGAAAATTAAACCCATTCTAGTTGCCTTTTTTTTCTTTTTTACCTTTTCAATTTGTCTCTAGAGGGCGAAGATCCCATAACTGATAGACCATTTCCATAGCGAGAGCCAGAAGTTCAAATTAATTCTTTGCCAGATTTGTAACAGAGTCTTAGCCCCTTTCCACACCAGGGACTTAAACCACCAAATTCACTACTTGTTTTCACTCTCCCACCCTATAGCCAAATAAAATTTTACTCATGTTCCTTTAGGGAAAATATGTGAGTGAAACAGATGTAAAAGGGTACAGAAATAAGTACTAGTTTGGGAAAAGAAATGCAGAACTTCCTGAATCCTTTTTTACCTCAAAGTTTTCCAATTTTTAGCCGTTTGTAGCATGGGCTTTTCTTTTTTTCTCCTTGCTTTTTTTTTTTTTTTTTTTTTTTAAATAAATCTATTTTAAAGTCACTCATAAATCCACAGAATGTGGCCTTCAAACCTTTATGCTCCTTAGCTGAAGACCAATCAGATTTTTTTTCAAAGTGCACTTCACTGCGATCCATTAATAGTGGGCTCAAATGAGCCACTGAAATAACGCATTGCAAGGTGCAGGTTCTTTGCTGCAGCTGTCCTGTGGCTCACTCTTAGCACCCTAAGATCATAACCAGCAGGATTAATGTCAAACAGAGCTCAGTGAGCCACAAGCATTAACCAAAACCTGGAAGAGCAGTGGGTGTAGCTATTCCACCCATTCCAGTCCTTTTCAAATTATGAGTTAGACCTCCAAAACCAGAGCAAACATTAAGTGGTGCTTTTCCTGGGACACTCCATGCAGCCAAGACATTTGCCTAAGCATACATTTTGTGTTCATCAGCTCCTTACTGCTCCCAAGAACCTTCCTACCTAGCAGGATGTGTACAGGGTCATTTTCAGGATTAGCAAAAACCTGCTATGTAAAACTGGAGGAATAAAGGACCTTGAAGCTGCTTGGATGAACGAACTTGCAGTGACCTCCGATGGCTGGGAATGTGCATGAAACACGGTCCTGCAATTGCTTCTGCTTCCTTAGGAGCTCCAGTACTCTAATTAATGTTGACATGACAAGAAGGAAGCATTTTTGAGGTGGAAAACCAAATTATTTATGAGGGAGTCCTGGGATTATTTTTGAATCATCATTCTCATTTGAAAGCATGGTGAATATGTATTACCAAGCGTTTTCAAAAAAGAAAGGAAGATATTTTCAGTGGGAAGTTGGTCTTTCTATCCCTCAGCTGTTTGGAAATTTCACAAGAAGGTCTGCCTTATTTCTTCTTTATAAACGATTTTATAAGGCAGAAAACAAAAAAACCCATGAGCATGAAAGAAGCTACTGTCACAATTTCCATGGCTGCTGACTTCACAATGCACTAGAGAAGATGCAGTTGCTGGGGCTGCTAAGTCAAGAGAAACACGTCTACTTAAATCACTGTCAGTCTGGTAGGAACTACCTTGTGATTTTTGGAATAGGCCCAGCTGGGCCACCAAACAGGGTAGGGGGTAAGGGAGAAGCTGAGTCCACTCTGACAAGATTTTTCGCTTGTGTTTGTCCCTGAGGCAAACTCTGAAAATTTCTAGAGCTTTACTCTTTGCCCCTCCTTTTAAGGAGTCTTATGGGCAGCAGCTTTCAAGAGTGAGACTATGTGCTAGAAATTATCTAAAATAACCCAGTATAACTTCTTTAGGAGTACAGTCAGGACATTCTGGGTGCAGTGGGAATGAAGAAAATAATTTTTATTTTATACTGATACAAAGACTCTTTTTCCTTTGTGGAGGGAAATGAAGAAGTTGAGTGGCACAGGAATAGAGTAAAAATCCTCACCTATTGATTCAGAGAGGAGAAACAATTAAGTAAAGAATCATGGGAAATGGAGTTTGTCTATTTCAGTGTAGGAAACCAGCAAATCTCAGGCTGCCAGTCTGAGGTGGAAGGATAAGTTGTGCAGAGATACCAAACACCGGTCCTAAGTTAATCACATCTGCTTCAGTGCAGACAGGACACAGGAAGCTCACAGCTGGGTAAGCACTGTAAAAGTGCCTAATTCTGAGCAGGTACATCTGGGAAGGAGAACAGCAGAATGCCAGATGAGTGAATCAAATGGAAATAGGCAAGTGAGTAACAAGCAGGAAATGAAGGAACATTGCTTGCCTATGGGAGGACATAAATTACTTCCAAGACAGAAATTCTACTATCAATATTGGGACCTCCATACCAGCATAAATTAGGAATTGTCCAGCTAAAACAATGCATTCATTGCTCAAGATGCTGCGTTTAGCTGGGGTAATTAGCACACATGAGGTTGTAGGATTTTTTTTTAAACAAAACAAACAAACAAAAAAGTAGCAATGTCAGAATACTTCAGTTTCACTGTGAGATATGTCAGCTTTAGGCAGATGCATAGCACTGATCTTCTAAACTGAAGTGTCTTGCTTTCACTATGCTTTACCACAGGAAAATAAAGGTGTATTAGTTACCCTGAAGTAAAAGAAAGAAAAAATAAAGCTGCTTCAGCCCTAGTGACAAGTAGTCAGTTTAATTTATTGTGAGCAGAAAGGCTGTGCCTAGAGAGGAATACAGCACTGGCCTCACATACCTAGCCAGGGGCAAGCACCTGAAGTGTCACCTTCCCCTTCTGTATTTGTGGTGACACAATCCACACTTGTTAGCTTGCTCTAACAAGCTCATCTGTCTTGAGCAACGAAGGCAAAACCTTCTACTTATCGTGGTTTTGGGGTCAAAGGCAAAGCTTAGAGAACATTATTAACAGAATCAAACATATTCCTGGGAAACCATTCCATTCTATTAAAGAAATGGGTTTGCTTTTGCTCCCAAATTTCTAAGGGTTTTTCTTTAGCTTTCAGTAAATATAAAGCACCCATCGCCATGTCTGTCCAATTTGTTTTACCTTTCCCTTGTCTTCGACACAAACCATTATATCAATCCCCATATCCCACTCCAGATTGCTCTGAGAATGAAGTTATCTGTGCAGGATAAAAGTTGTGCCTTCCTCTGGCATCAAGGATCAGTCCCTCTTCCCCAGGAGCTTCTGGAAGTGAATACCCCCAGAGAGCAGCAGTCAGCAATTTCAAAACCAGGTCATTTAAACTATAGGGAAAAATCCAGATTTATAGATTAAAATGGAGGCAAAGTCATGAAATTCATATTAAATATAATGAAATCAGAACCAGTCTGGACCTTTTTTATCACAATTTGCTGATGAAGCAAGACTAAAACCTTACCTAGCAGAAAGGCCAGCTTCTCAAATCCAGCACAGAATCTGTCAGGCATCTCCCCTGAAACTGTATAACCTTTTTCTTCCATCCTTTCAGGGGCCTTGTGCTCAGGTAAGAGGACTCTATTAGCAAGTGGGATATGAGGAATATTCCTGTTCTAATAGTTGCATACACAGAGTATATATATATACACAGTTGGAATGCCTTTCCAACTGAATTGTCCTTTGAGTTTGGACTGAAACCACAAGATTTACCTCCTGTACATATTGCGAATATTTTTGTGCAGTAAGGGTATATTGCCACGTCAAAGAATAATTTCAAACCTCTGCTAGGGACTGGAGAATTCATAATTAACAGGTTTTCCCTATCCAACTGTAAACTCTCTGTAGGGATGTTAACAAGCTGGTCTGTCCCAGCTGGTGCACTTATCCTTCCAGCTCTATCAGTTCGGCATTAGCTGAACCTCATTTAAAACAGAATGTTGATCACCTGATGAAAACATGGGATGAATGAATCCCAACCTGAAGCTGTCACAATCTAAGCCAAATTATTGAAGAGGGGGCGTGACAGGTGGGAAAGGGCACAGAGATCCACAATATGAGACATGATCATCACATGGAATGCAGTGGTCAAATCCTCAGTGTTTGCACACAATTTGCATAACTCCACCAAAACAATCACCAGTGTCAAATGTCCACAAAGGATGTGTGCCACAAAATACAGCAAACTGATCATTAGAGCAGTTCAACCAATACAGCCTTCTGCTCCATTATTTGGCATAATCAGTGATTTGGGTACCTTTCTCATAGTTCAGACACCCTTGCACTTTGGCCTTTATCTTTTACAACCAGTGTTTGTTTTCCCTTCTTGTGATTTCACTGATCTACAAAAGGATATGTGAAGAACTTAGAGAAAAAAACCCCCAAATTAATACACACCCATTTAAAATTACACTAGCATTAACAAGTGACCATTTATTTAGCTCAAATTTGTATTGAAATTTAATCTATCTGTGCTCAGAAATGTATAGGGTGTGATTTTCAACAATGGCTCAATTTTTTTTCTAGTTTTAAGTGTAATTGGCCTCAGCANAAAAAAAAAAAAAAGAAGCAAGCCAGGGACCTCTAGAAAATTGCAGTTTGTGCCAGATAAGAACACTGATAAAATTTCGTTGAAATTGCTGTGGTTTGGAGCTTAATTCTGAGCACCAGCATGCAGCTGTATTGGATAGTGACAGCAGCAATATGTGAGAGGTTCACAAAATCCCTGCCCAAACACACACCACCACAGTGTGTGTGTACCATTGCAAGAGCTCTCCTTTGTGTTAATGTCAGTTGAAAGAGAGATAACATGCTCAATCATGACACTGTGGTAAGAGGGAGAGCCAGTATATCCAGTATTTCATCTCTATCTAATAAGAAAAATCTGGAGACAGAGTGAAGTTACCCCTTTTTTATTGGGAATTGAGCCTACCTGAATGGTCCCAGATCCTGGAAAGGTATCAGTAAAGGTAAAATCAGTTCAAAATAGAGGCCTGGGAGAGTATCTCAGACGGTAAAGGAGATGTCCTGGTCAGCCCCTCAGCACAAATGGCACCGATTTGTGACTGGTCTCGTTTATCAAATCATAAATCTGCGTCTGGGACAATCAAAGACGCAATCATTGGCTGTTTCATTTAATGATCTGTATGGCGGAAAAGGTTTTTAATAAAAGCCAATAGTCTACAAAACATAAAGATTCAAGATATTTAATTCCAAGCTCACCCTAACCCCGAGCATTTAAAGATAACTGATTATCTTCATTTTTATATCCTTTACAATGTAGACCGGAAGGTGTTGTGAGACGTGAACGGTCTCACTCTGTTAAAATTTAGAATATCTATTAAATGGCACTCCGGGACAGGTATCGGGACAAGCCTGAAACCTGTGCAGCAAAACAGAGTGGAAGCAGCGGTGGGCACACGCTGGGCGCTCCCGGAGGGAAGGAGGAGCTGGTGCGAGGCGCGAGAGCAGTTTGTACGCAGCGCAGTCCAAGAGCCGCGACTGTTCCGTTCCCCAGTCCTCCTGTTGATTGGCTCATTGGTCAGTCCTCAAGCTGATGGGTCCGTGTCTCAACCCTCAGGCTGATTGGTCCGTCATAGCCCAATCACTGTCCAGGGCTCGCTGCTATTGGTCGGGCGTTGGTCTCTCTATGTTAATTACCTTTGGAAAGTTCTAGCGGCTCCCTCCCGCCCTTAGGGGGCCATGTCAACGCCACCTGGTGGTTACGTTCATGCATTACACCCGGAACAACTAACGCAACAACGGGCCTCCCACCCCAGTGCAACAATGACCAACATAATTAACACACAATTAACAACCAACCACAACAACTCTCAATCATCAACATAAACCTATCACGGTAAAATTAACAACCTCTTCTGCAATCATGAAAGTCCACCCTGTCTATAACAGGTGTCACACAAGCCCAGGGAGGAGCAAGTCTCCTGTACTACACTGCCAGACATTTAGAGATCAGCTGGGCATCACTGCTGAATCCATCCCCTTTGATAGCACCTGGCTACACAGTCCTGCAGCCCAGAATTGCTACCTGGGAAAAGATGCAGAAATGCTCTGTCCAACCAGTAACGTGCTGATGGCAGAGCCCTGCCTGTGTCCCAGATGTCTGCAGCACTCCCAGGACCCATTTTCACTGGCAGACATTTCCTTCTCGGTGGGCTGGTGCTCAGCCTGAATTTAAACTGCCCACAAACACCATTGGCCCCTGCAGTGAGCACTGTGTGCCCATCCCTGCCTGGGCTGCAGGCAGCCTGCCCTGGATTGGAAAGCAAACAGCTTTCTGCACAAGCCAACAGATGGCTGTCTTGCTTTTCTTTCCATTGACAACCTCATTTGCCACAGAGAAACAACTGTCACTGTTCTCTGGAATCTATTTCCCATCAGGATTCTACACAGTTTTGCAAAAAGAAGGAATAAGAAAGTCTCTAAACCATTCTACCTTGTATATGGAGAAAATTTTAACTATGACTTGAGTGCTGCACTGTTTAAATATGTGACTGCTGTACGAAACGTTCCTTTTTTCTTATTAGGCCTCATCAATTACTATACCAGATATTTTTTTTTTATTTATTTCAACCTTTTCAGCCTATCTATATTCAGCAGAATTAAAACAATGAATGCATATGGATATAATCACCGTCCAGCACAACCAGGGAAGAGCACCTGATCAATACTACCTAGGAAATCAGAAAAATGACCCAGTAGTTCTGCCTGGCCTTCAGAATGCTTAAGTCAGCAGTTATTTATAAAGCCTAGGCAGACTTGGCTGAATACCACAAAAAATAGCGAATAACTTTGTCATAAGCACTGTCAGCTCTTTCAGTTATTATTTGTGGCTTATTATTAACAACTGTATATGTGTATCTGCATGAAAAATGGGTTTCTTTGCCCTGAAGACATTTATGAATCCTAAATACTTTGCAAATAGTCAGTGAATAATTATTCATGTTGAAAAGTAATATTGCAAGTCATTATGGGTTAGATCTTTTTGGTGATTTTCTCATTTTAAGACTAAATTATCTAATCATAGTGTAGAAACAGAAGACTTGAGTAAGCAGACAAATCAAATGCCTGAAAAAAATTACCAGATTCTTAAAGAACTAGTAGCGGGGGGTTCATAAAAAGCCCTTGTAACAATATCTTTCTTAAGTGGAAAAAATTAGAATTTTTGAGCAATTAGCACATTCATAGAAAACCTGATCAGTTCAGGAAGAGAAGAAAATAAAAAAAGAGATTAGACAGTTCAGTAGCTCATAAAGAATAACTTTGAACACTTCTAGTCTATAATGGACTTAAAGATTTACAGTAAATCACCATTTTCAGAATGAAATTCCCAATCTACATAGAAAAATAGTTTCAAATTCACTATTCTAGGATAAAATATAGAATCCTGATAAAAATGTTTATGGCTCAGCAATGAAGAGAACAGAAATGCTATCATAGGACTAAAAAATCAAATAAATTATTAACTTTTCTGAACAGATGTTGAAAGGAATTTATAGCTCAAAGTTACCCAGGTAATCATTCTAAACAAATATTCTTGGAAAAACACCACTGCTAATGTCAAAAGAGAAAGGAAAAGTTAAACTTGTCAAATACAATTTCTGCTGGTCCTAACTTCCCTTAACACACCATTTCTTAGTATTCAGGATAGAGGAAAGAGAAAAATTATGCTTAAGCAAAAGATTTGGTTTGTGTCTTAACAGGAAAAAAAAAAAAATCTACATTTACTTACTCTGGGGAGAGTTCACATCCTGGTATCAAATCCTCATCTTAACCTTTTCCCTCTGTCTTGGGAAGGGTTCACTGCTGACAAAGGTAGAGGTCAAACATGAACACGAGTTCAGAATCAGAGGAAAAGACAGATACTGATTTGGTAGAATGTCTTTGTGTGGAGTCTCACCAGAGCCCAGCCTCCCAAAATTGCCAAAGACTGTGAGGATGGTGATCTGTACATTCCCAAGCTGGTGAACAAGAATGGGCAAACACCAGGGATGTGACACCAGTTACAGTCATGATACTCCTGGGGTCTTTTTGGTTCCATCCACCCTGACACTTCATCCTTCAACATCACTTGGGCACAGGAGAGTGAATAAGAAACTCACATTTCTTCTGCAAATGAACACAATCTTGTCTTTACGGTGGTGTATTTTTAAAAACCATATACTGCACAGCAGGTTTGTAATCTGTAGTAATCAAAGGGTAAGTCTTTTTCTGTAGCATTAAAAGGAAAACTAAGGCCAGGGGTTTTTTTTCCCGGGAAAAATATGTAGCCCACATTTATAAGACAGCAGAATGTATTAAAGAGCAGTATATCTGTGAAGTGAAAACCCCCAGGTAAATTGTTCCTGGCCTAGTACTTGACACAGGTCTCAGCCTAAGGGAAAGTTTTATGGTTTGCACAGTGCAGACTCACCAAGCAAACACTAACACCATGTCTGCTGAGAACCTATTTCTTTTCAGACTCTCAGCAGCTCTTAAAATCTGTGGTCTCATTATCTTGCATACAGCAGATAAATTATCTTGCATACAACATCCTCTTTCTTGTAGGATGTTATTTAAACAGAAGAGAGTTTTCCACAGCCAGGATGCTGGGAATTGTCCAGATTGCTGGGTTCTGCTGAAACTGCACAGCTTCTTCACAGACACTCATCTCCACAGGTGGCTGATAGAGAGATTGACAGTGTCTCCTCAGAAGCTGAGTTATCACCCACAGAGCAACAACCACAGCCAGGTCTCCTTACCATCCTCCAAGATTCCCTTGGCATCTACATGAAACTTAAAACCCTACTAACCAAAAATATCTTGTGGCATTGGCAGGAGAGAAAAGTAACCTCCTGCAAGTCTTCCCTGTAAGTGTATTGGAGAGAGCATTGTGGAATATTACCAAGACTCCTAATCAATATTAGTACATTTCCATTCCAGTCTTGGTGGACATTATCCACAGCTTCTGCTAAGCAGGCGGCATTTCATATTTACAGATAATGAGTTCATAAGGGAACTATCAAACCTTTTCCTGTTACCTTAATTTGCTTTCACATCACTTCAACTAAAACTGGTGAATCTTTCCTGGGATGGAGTCTCCTCTCTTCTTGTACCAAATTCCCTTCTTCTTCGGAATATTGTGATTTTTTGTTTCTGAGTTGAAGCTAGTGAGACCTGCTGGCCTGCAAGTGAGAAGAGTGGCACTGTATTTCTAGATATGGACAGAACATCTCATCCTGTAGCAAAGTCTTTAAGACAGTGCTCCTCACACCCAGAGCCCTTGAGTTTCTGCAGTCACTCATAGCCCTGCCCAGGAATAAGCTTTCCTTTTAGGATATTTTCACAATTTCTGATGTAGGGGATGCTTTCCTTGACCTCCTCCTCAAGATTTAGCTGCATTGGCAGCCCAATGTCACTGGAGCTGACTTAAAAGACACAAAAGTGGCAACTGTGCTTGGACTTCATGTCTGCACACTTATCCCTATGCTCATTTTAGGAGTGATGATAAGATTAGGTTGATATGAATAGATTTTTCTCTACATGTAGTTATGCTTGGCTATTTCAGATTGACTGGCAAACCACAGGAATCCCATTCCTAGATAAAAAATGGTCTTGGAAGATTCTCATGGTGTCCACAATCCAGAAGGTCTTCAGCAATATCTAAATGGATGAAGATTGCACAGGTTATTACAGAAATTGTGTAGCAGAGAATCTGTGTGAAAGTGATAAAAGCAGTTATCTCAGAAAAGAGGTAATTTGGAGGTGCAGGAAGATCACACAGATCTACACCCAGTTAGGTTAATCTCATAAAACACTGATCCTTCCTTAAACAGGGGAACCATTCTGGATCTCTGCTTGCATACCCTTCAGGAGAGGAAAATATTTATCCTGGAGGAACCACTTACAGAAGTAACAACTGTTAACTGAAAAACACAGCTGTTTTTCTAAATGGAGTATGTTAATAAAAATACCTTTAAGCAAGTCTTTGTGGAATGATGCTGATATTAAAAAAAACCCAAAGCTGTCATACTCTTAAAAATAAAAGTGAGAAAAATGTATGAAGGAAGAAAAATCACACACATGACAGACAAAATTCCAGTATTATCTTGGGGTTGGAGACAATAATCATAATTTCCTTCTTCTTTTTCATTAATATTTGTCTTGATTTACTATAATGTGCTAAATGATAGCATGTCTTTAAAATTATTATGAATACCTGTCTCCATCCACCACTTACTGGAAAAGTTTATGAATAAGCATTCTCAGTTTCCTGACTGAGACAGCAAACTGACAAAGAAACACTCTTAAATCTAACAGGTGCTGCTGCATATTCAGCCTAAGAATGATAAGAGCCAAAACTATCCCCACAGAAGTAAAATAAAAATGTTTCCAGAAGACAGAAGTTCCATGGTCCCCATCACAACCAGCACTCTTTAATCCCTTGTAGAAGAGATCTGATTAGAATTAAATCCAGAGATATCCCCAGCTAGAAACTGAGACACACTGCTGGAGAAGCTTAGTCACTCAATTAATATAAAATCAGCAGTTTCTTGTCTTGTGGTTGACTGTGTACTCTGCTTGTTCTAAAGTCACTGATAAAGTACATGTTGACTACAGTGGAGCAGAGCTGACCAGACTATGGCACTGCCCTTTAGGAAATGCCACTCATATGTAACAAAACAACAAAGAATTAGCACAAAGAAGGTCCAGATTCATCTCATAGCTCTTAAAGTTCCTGTGTGAGTGAAAAAAACCCAAAAGGCATGCCATCCCTCTGTACCAGAGTTGTCAGACCAAAACCAGGGCAAAGAAACTTCCCATTCCTTCGCTTCTCGTCTTAGTCTAAAAGGGGTAAAGAAGATTTGTCTCCATCTCTTACTATCCTGAACACCATATTTGTAGAAACATAGAATAGTTTAGGTTGGAAGGGACCTTAAATGTCATCTAGTTCCAGTCCCTGGCCATGAGCAGGAACACTTTCCACTAGACCAGGTGGCTCAGAGCTCCATCCAACCTAGCCTTGAACACTGAAAACCTGTTCCAGTGTCTCAACGCCCTTACAGTCAAGAGTTTTTCTGAATATCTAGCCTATATCTCCCCTTTCAGTTTGAACCCATTACTCCTCGTCCCATCACTACAGTTCCTGTGGCGTCCCTCTGAAGCAAAAAGCTTAAAGTTTAGAGGCTAAACAGAATATCTGCTTAAAGAGTGTACTCTGCTTAGTATTTACTGTGGATAAAGTGAACAGTTACTGAGGCCTACGTGAACAAGATAAGGAGAAAGAATGCAAGGATGAGAAATACAGAACTACGAGGGGCTCTGGAGATAAGAAAGACTGCTCAGACTCCTTCAGCCAGGCATAAACTAATCTCTTGCCTTGAACCCCAGCCAAGGGGCCAAAACACCCTGCGGGGAATGGGTAAAGTTAGGAAATGAATATGTATTAGAGGGATTGTGTAATGCCATGCATATGTAACATTCTAGGAGAAACTGCTAACGATGCGCATGCCTTTGGAGGAGCGATGTGTGCCTGGTGCCAAATAAAAATACCTATTTTATAACTTACATGAGTTGTGGAGTTCTACTGAGCTTCACCTCTCTGGCTGACTTGCAGACCTCATTCAGATACTCAAAGGCTCCTCTGAGGTCTCCACACAACTTGCTCTTCTCCAGGCTGAACAGCCCCACTTTCTCAGCCTGTCCATAGCAGTGAAGTGCTCTTGTATGCGCTGAACTCCATGGAACTGCTGAGACTGACACCAAGCAAAGGGTTTGAGCTCCTGGGAACAGGGCAGCTGTGGGACACGTTCCTCTGGGAGTCACCTCATCCTGTCCATTTACACAGATACCCCCACTTTAAACACCTCTGAAGCACAAGCAGCTGAGCTGTGACAACAGAGGACTTCGAGCAGGCTGCTGTAGTTTACCAAGGAGCCAACCCCGGTATCTCTGCTCTGTGCTGAGGCACTGATGTTCCCTTTGTTGCAGGCAGGACATCGTTCATCTCTCTCTCCCCAAGTACAAAAGTGCTCCAAGTCAATTCTGTGCTTAATGCAAGATGACAGAAGGAGGTTTATGCCCTGTGCAACAATAGCAGTGCCACTCACTCCAGCAGAAGTTACTTCAAGGGCAGCCTACTCCTGTGTGACACAACCACTGCTTTGCCAAACAGAACAGACGACTTGCAGTGGTAATGCTGTTTCTTGCTCTGAATCCCTCAGCTGGGCTGTTAACTTCTCTCTTGTGGCAGATGTGCAGATTAATCCCTATCTCAGCCTGCAGTGGTCCAGCTAATTTAAACACAGATGCACTGTGGAGACTACAGAGCCTGGAGGAAGAGGGAGGGGAGAGCTGGTGTGCTTTGAAGGACGCTCAGCCTGCTAATGTCTACAAAAACTGAACGAGAAACAGATAAAACTAAATTAGTGATCTATTAAATAGAAATTAATGGCATCTGCAAATGAAACTAAATCTAAAATAATCACTCTAATAACAGGGTCTCTGGTGAGCGTTAGTCCTTAATTTTTTCTTGTATTTGATGAAGGCATGTATTAATTAAAAAATATTTATACAAGGTAGAGGCTTGACAGGAATACTCTGCAGCTGTTCTTAAGGCAGCTTCTTCTGTTAATCAGCTGTTTTAGAAGAAAATGCCTCTACTCTATGCAACGAAGGCAAGATTGTACTTCAATAAATCATATTTAAAGCCTGTGCTTTCTAAATATTCTCTGCAGCTAGAATTGGATGAAGTAGGCTGATTTCCTCAAGTGATATAATACACTCTTTTCCATTGTTCAGTTAGCTTGAACTGAAACCTTCATCTTATCCTCCTCCTTTTTTACCCCCCTTTTATTGCTAACATTTTATTGAATTTTTGAACATGCAAGAACAAAAGAAGATGATCTGGTATCTATGAATGCATTGTACAAATGAGGAGGGCAAAGCTAAACACACATTCAACAGCAAGTATGAAAATATTATCAGACATTGAGGCAGGGATGAACCAAGTCTGTGTGTCATTAATGAGGCTATTCAAAGTAATTTTGATGAAGTTATGATTCTATTGTCATCCAGGACTGAGAAGGAATCACTTACCATTTGAAAAAGAGTCGTTAATCATTATGCAGCTCCCTGGGGCTCCAACTCTTTCAGGATTTTCTTCTTTTTCTCCCGTCCCCCTCTTTCTTTCTATCCTTTTTTTCCCCTCTCATCTTTTCACTGCTATAAAAACAGAGGGGATTAGAAGTTGTCCCTGACAACGTTTCACTGTAAGGTTGTTAGTTTTGTCTTTCAGCATTTATTAGTTTGAACTCTGTATGGGGCACCTGTTGGCTGATGAGAATAAAGCAACAGGAAGGTCACAAATGGGTTAGTATTGTGCTCTTGCCTTTTTAAGCCTGTTGGGAACTCACCACTTTGATATACAGGAATGAATGCTGGAAAGAGGGCAAACCAGGCTGTTCAACAGTACTTCATTACATGAATTATGTGTGAATTGTGTAGGCTCCTTGAAGAAAAGTTAGTATTAAAGTCGTGTTGCTCATGTTGTCATAATTAACTCAGGTTAGTGAGGGCAGGAGTCTCAGGTCATGATACTGGTTAGGAAACCCACAATTCAGCTCACCTACCACAGCTTTTGTGGTGCTGCACGGAGAGAAATGAGCACTGCAAAAGGGCACTCGGAGGAATAAACAGGGGAGGTGATGTATGGATACAGCTTTCTGAAAGCTCTGATAAAAAGGCCTGGCTGTGCACTCCATCATGCTTGCTAAGTCAAGGATGGGTGGCATAAAAGCGANTTTCTTTCACTTATGCTACTGCTGTGACATAACACTGTGGCCAGCCAAGTGGGAACAACAGAGCCCCCTCGAGCCCCCTCACTCCTTTAATCCAGGAGACAGAGCTGAAGTTAACTCTGGAGTAAAAACACCCATTTCTTTCAGAGAAGGGAAATAAAATAAAAAGCATTTTATTTTAGCACACAGCTTGATATACATCATAGCTTATGAGAATGTCCAGTTCCCCATGCCCTTTACAAACTGCAGCTGGGCTTTACAAGGAGATCTGTTTCTCAGCAGCTCTGCCCATTTCTTTAACACTGCAGTATATCCATAAGACCACCTCCTGGGGAATGGAACACTAAAATCAATTCCCACTTTGGGATGGGGAGGGAAAGGGACAGAACCCTCCCAAATCTAAAAGCCTTTCTCATCTGGCAGTCAGCTCCACAGGCACCCACTGCCCCATCCCAAGAAGGTGCATGAAAAGAGAATTCAGAGCTGAGGAGGCCATTAGGAAGGGCTGTTGTGCTCCAGTCCCTGTCCTAAGTCTTGCTTACATATTTTGATTAAACATCAGTAAGTATCTTGGGCATTTCTCATTTTCTCAAATGCCTAGAAAAAATATTTCTCCTTCCTTTCTTCTGTAGGACCCCCATAATCTTGATATTTTAGATTTTTCTTTCTATTATTAATGATACATGCTATTGATACATTCTTAACATTTTGCATCTGTGGCCAGTTATATCTCCTTTTCATTTAATTAGTAAAAGATACATTTAGACATATATCAGGTTTTTTTAAATCAGATTGGGTGTATGATGAAATATTTCTTTTTCTTACACTATTTTTTTCTCCCATCCCTGCAACTTGGAACTCCAGCCAATGCCAAAGTCAAAGCACAGTCAGAACATCTTTTCATGTGCAAAGTGAAACCATTAAGAGCTGGAAGTTAAATTCATTCTTTTCAAAGCTCATGACAAAGCTTCTACTGGTTTCAGTTTTCCAGGTTATTTCAATACATGAAGAGACAAATGTTACAGTGTAGTCTACTGTAGTTTTATATAGATTTAAGGAACATTTAAATTACAGGTAGTTATAAAAGTCAGGGAAAATCTCCTCCATTTCTAACCCAAGCAGACAGTTTCAAATGTTGGTAAATCAGATTCCTTTTTCCATAAGCTCACCAATATTCCAATTCCAGTTTTACAGTTGCCATATATGCTAGCATGGTAGAAATACATGTTTTTCAGCTTCAAGAGATTATTCCAGTAGTAATCAATTAAGAACACTCAAACTTTTAGCATTTGACCATCATTAAGATGCCTATTCCCCAGACACTTCATTCAACAGTAAATTCTGATGATACTGGCACATTAAGCAGCAAAGAAAAATAGATAATAGGAAAAATATGAATCATCATTCTAAGTGTTAGGGAACTGGCACTATTAATGTTTTTTTCAGTGCCATTGATGCTTGCCATGCTGCATGCAACATGCAGTGCCAGCTCAGCAGCTCATGTAATTTGTCATTTTTCTGACAAAGTAAATGGATCTGTGTAAGTTTTCCCCCCAGGTGAGAATGTGACCAAACATTTGAGACACGACATTACTTTGATAAACTTGCAGTATGAAGAGGATGGTGGCACGACAGGCAAAAGCCTCATTGTGAAAGCAGAAACAAAAACAACTGTAGTCTGTCAGCACAGGTGAAGGAAGAGGGGCTGAGGAACAGAATAATAGTGATAAGCAGCAGAATTTTATTTCACTACCTAGAGAAGATCTGAGGGGTTTTGCTGGCCATTTTACAATTCTTTCATTTGACTTGTTTACTGATGGAAATGTTTGCCAAGGAACTTTGGAAAAATAGTGACATATGAACAATCTGTTGTGGCATATTGTAGTGGTGGTGTTTGTGCTGCTATAGTTACTAAGATTTTAACATTTTTGTAATTTGTCTTGAAAAAACTGGAATTTGGCATGAAGTTTTTGGGTATCTCCATGTTCAAGTCAGATGGCTTTCATATTTTTTTTTACATTTCTTCTATGTGAAGAAAAGGCTGAAGATTTGCTGTGTCAAGGAAAAGGAAAAAGCGTGCTCAGATGAGGAAGGAAGCAGAAGGTGGGAAAAGAACCAAATGCATTGCAAGATAAGGAGGACAGGTGCAATCTTCTTTTCAAGGTGAGAAGAGTATTTACAGGATACTCACAGGTCTTATGTAACTGCAGAGTTAATCAGGTTGTGCCAAAGATGCTTTGGGATTTTTTACTTTGGTTTGATTTCTGATCTGACACTAACACTGTAAGGCTGGTTCTCACTGCATGATAAGCCTGGAGCAGAACCTCATGTTCAAGTACTTGAAGTTCCACATGGCTCTGCTGTGGTGGGACACAGAACCACCCACCCAAAATGTGGTGGTACAAGTAAACATTTGTTAGAAAGAAGTCTAGAGAAGAACTGAAGAACAGGGAAAGAGCAGAAAGGGAAGAGCATTAAAGAAAAACCCAACAAAACTGTTGATGACTCATCAAACATTTAGAGGAGAAAATATCATATAAAAGTTAGTCATGAGGGAAGCTGGGAGTGATAAGTGTGGTCAAAATACTGGTGTACATTATTGCATTCAGGAACTGCATCATATCCTAGGGCTCTCTATACAGGTGCTTTCCATTTCAGCTGAGTGCATATGAAATATTAATTTTCTGTCAGAAGTAGAATACTCTGCACCCCTCTCCCCAAACCACAGGCCACAAAGAAGATCCTACACTCCTGCCAGGCATCATCCTAAACACACAGAAAACCTTACCTGATACATGTTAGATTAATAAGGCATTTAGCCAGTGTTATGGAAGCCCTCACTGCTCGAATGTCATGTCTTATCACAGTTCTGCAACAATTTTCTTGACACTTTGAACTTTCCAGAGGTCTTTCTGATGGAGAAAGAGGCTGAAAGAATAGTATTACAGTGCTGTTAAAGAACCTATTAGCAATCATGCTTGTTCTGTATGAGTTGGGGAAGACAATATATAGATAATTCTGTTTGCTTTTAGTGTTTTGCCTTTTACAGCAGTTTAGCAGGTGGATGCGTAGAAAAGTTGACTAGAGCAGTGTCAAAAATAACTGAAAAATGATACAATGTGTGTTTACCCAGCAGAACTGATTAACTGAGGAAAATATAGCAAGAGGTTTGCTGTGATTAAGTGGGATCAGACATGAACGTGTATCATGAGATTATAACCTATCAGCATTTGTATGGAAAGAATAATATCCTGTATTACATTACCTGAAATACATATTCGCATCCATATACAGATTACATGAGATATCAATGCAGGTATTAGAAAAAAATATTTTTTTTATGAAAAAAAAAAAAAGAACAATGGCTAGACCAGAATGCACTGAAGGTTATTGGAAAGAAAATTCCTCTCTGGGAAGTTTATTCCACAATATATCTTCTAACTGACTCTTTAGCAGCTCACAGCAGCCACAGTTGTATACTGGATACCTTCTTATAGCCCCCCAGTATTATCCTGCAACATGAGTCCTACATTCTGATGTTCTTCCCATCAGTCCCTGTCCTGCTGTCTCATATCATGAAACACAAATTACCCATAAAAATGATAATTCTCTTATTAGTTTTAAAGGTCAAATCAAATGATGTGGAAAATATGCGGTGGTGTGACATATAATTTGCATAATTGCCACAAAAACACTGCACTAAAACTGTGTGAAAAAATAATAAATAAAATAAATCAAGCTCCATTCTGAGGAAAAGAGAATCATCCAGATTTGTGGTGACACTAAATGGGGGCTGCAACACCAACATAAAACCACCAGCAACCCAACAACTCCCACCCTATTCAGGTCTGCATTTACTCACCTCTTCTCTTTATCTCTCTCCCCCAAATATACACATACACACTCTGAAAAAGGGAAAATTAGATCTTTCCTACCAACTCTGGGTTTTAAACTGATTTGTTTCTAGGTGTGGGATGTCACTACACTTGGGTGAGGGGGGTGACACAAAGATGACATTGCCAGTCCTACCTGATGTCCCAGACAGGGCTGCACATGGGAGCCAAAGAGGTGTGAGCAGAGTCAGTGTTGGGGCCCTTTGCAGAATTTGCTTTTCCCTTGCCCAGGCTGCCAAATCAAACAGGTAAAGGACTTCCTTTGGCTTTTGGATGAAGGTGTTGTCAGCACTGCCCTTCTCCTCCAAAGCTTGCAATAGTTTGTGGGTCTTGCTTCTCCTCAGGACACAATTCACATGGGAATAGCCAGCAGCTTCAAATGCATGGGGTGCAACACCTCAGACCCCAATGGATCTCACAAAAGCCAAAGCAGCAGCCAGTGTGCCTGTGTAGGGAGGAATGGAACTCAGCTTGTAGGTTAATTAATGATTTCCTAAAAGAGCTCACTTACAAGAAACAGACCCTGAATCAATATAGTCTGAATCCATTAAAGAGAAACCAAAGCCCAAACACTAGACTTCAAACAAAACCTGAGCTGTTTAAAAGCAGGCTTCGGATTTCTTCTAATGCCCTGATGATCCTTGACTACTTGAACTGATTAACAGGGTGCCTGATCTTGGCTCATGATTTTAGAGGTATTTTACACAGGAACAAGGCACCTCAGAAAATTGACAATAAGCTTGACATCTGCCCAACTTTCTGAAAGCTTAGGGTGCATCCCTCTCCTCTGCCTCCCCAGCACACCAGCCATTACATCAGCTTTCTGCTTGGTGCATCTGGCAGCTGACACAATTATATTTATTTCTGAGATGCAGACAGCAAGTTATCTCTCCTTTTGTCAATGAAGTATTAACCCCAACTACATACCTGGCTACTCTGACTCAGTTTATTAGAATATCCTCTTGTGGTCTTATATCTGAATTTATGTGTACTCTGTTAACTATAGCTACATCTATTCCTTTTCTTTTTAAAAATTAACTGTTACAAAGACAGTCTTGCTCTCCTTTGACTAATTATTACCTTACAATAATTAAGCTGATAATAGGTGTCTACACATTAGAAAAATGGAGTATGGTGTTGAAGAAAAGGTGGGTTTATTACGTTATGTCTACATTTTTGATTTATAACTCAGTTCATTTCATATCAGACGTATTTATCATCTATGTTCTTAATAAAACTTTTTGATCAGCAGAAGTAAGAGAGATCACTTATTCATTTGACATATTACAAATTAATAAAAATGCAATGAACGAGCACCAGAAACCTTGCTGCTTCTGAATTGCAAACCTCTCTTATGAAATAGAAGAGCTAAAATTCTTTTAGCTATCAACAGGCACTGCATATATTAAAGGAATCCCCACAAGGTATCTATTCAAGGTCAAGTTATTTTACATTTCCATAATATTAAAAAGAGGAAAAAAAAAGTAATACGATGACACACTGAAAGAGGGCATTGGGTAATTAGATATGGAACATTTGTGATCCAGGAATTCAGAAAGCTTTCAATTAATTTTAGAAGTAAGCAATACTGCTCACTTTTTTTTCTTTTTCAGATCAGATTAGCAGCAGCCTCAAAATATGGCTGAGTTGAATTATACAAAAGTCATCATAAAAATCATTTGGCAAATTGGTATCAGAGAAAGCACAGGTGGAAAAATTTCAGGCAATTCTGATCAATCACTATAAAATCCTTACAGTTCTGGAACATTACCAGAAATTCAGATATAATAGTTCAGTGAATTTCCTTTTTTTTCCCTGTGCCTTCATAACATTCTGTATATGCTGATGTATATTAAAACTATTAAAGCTTAGCACAAAACAGCCAAGTACTGCATAGTCAAATGCTTAATTTTTACCACTTCATCCCACCTCAGCCCCAGGCTTTTGTTTTTCCTGCCTGTGTGCTCTACCTTGTCTCTGACAGCAGATTTGCAGGGTGAGAGCCACCACCTTGTTACTGCATTTCCCAGCACAGCCGGGCCTGCAGATGTTACAGTAGTAAAAATAATAATAATAAACCACGGTCTGAAGGGACACCTCAGGCACAGGAAATGACACAATGCAGTTGGATCTCAACTGATATCTGAGCAAACTTTTCTGTTCTGAGCATGAACACACCCTGATGCCTTTTTGGAGGGTCCATGCTGGGAATGAGGAACTCAGCACTTCTCCCAGCTCATGTATTTCCCTGCTTTCCTTGGCTGAGACTACTCAGAGTGCCTGTGCTGTGCTGAAACTGTCCTATTAGATCAGCCAGTATTTACCAAGTACTAGATTTCATGATGTCCATTTTTTTGAATTTGAGAAAAATAATATTTATAATTACTTTCTCTTAACAGGAGGCTTCTCAGACACTTACAGACTTCTACCCACAGACAGCAGGTTTAAATATCTGCTAATGCTGAAATGCCACAAACCAACTGTAGTATGAGTCTTTATCACTGTCTGCTTCATTAATTGTGATAATTACTGCATCTGATGCTGTTCCAACCCAGCCAACAAATGGGAGATGAGGGCAACAGGTTTCCCCATGGCAGGTCCTGGAGGACAGAGCTGCATCCAAGAACTGCCAAGACTGATCCTGTCACCTTACAGTCAGTCTTGGGTAAGTGTTACACTATGAAGAAACTGTTCCTGGGTTTCATAACCTGGTTTCTGCCACTATTGTTGGATGACAAAGATTGCTATACAGCACATTATAAGGTAAAACATTGGCCTTTGGTTTCTACTGTGATTGTGAATGGACACCTGTAATTTTTTACTCACATTGACTGCTTTTGTTGTCTGGTATATGCTGTTCTGCAGGGTTTCAGGGGCAGACATTGTCTCTGTGTGCTGTGCCAAACAACACTGCTCTAATCATTGCTGCAGATTATTAAATACTACTGCAAAAATAAACACAACAGAAGAAGAGACTGAAAACTTCAAGGTCCAGCTTGAGATTTGTGGATGTAACATGATACAGGTGCAGAGCATCAGGGCAGTAAATTTCTGAGGGGTCCAGTGGGGAGTTCTCATTCACAGCCCTGCAGTGCAGGTAGCTGCCCCAGCCCACTTGAAAGCCATACAAATTTCATGCTTATTGTCACTTTCTTCCTTGTGTTTTTGAGACAAATCATGTGGGAAGGTACAAACTGGATAGAGAAGACACTTAAAACAAGTAAAAGTTGTGGCTTAAGACAGTTGGAAATAGTTACATTACCACCAAATCTCAAGATCGGGCAAGATTTATTTTTCATTTGTAGTTTGGTTCAGTATGGGAGCACACGAACACTGTAATCTGTCTATCATATAATAGCTCCAGACTGGATTTAGATGAGAGAAAGCAACATTTCTGAGAAATGTCAGATGAGAAAACAAACTGAAAAGACAGCAGACCTATGCTGCAAAATGGAGAGATTATGTACACACCAGCTTACACATCATTACTGATTGCTGTCCTCAGATCAGAAGATTTTACCTGAAAGAGTAATCTCAAGCAAAGAGAAAGAAAAAAGTAAAAGTGTTAGAATTATTTTTCAACATTTTGCTCAAATGTTAAGGATCAGTTTTCCACAGTGAACTAACCACCATTGGCTGATCACAACATCAGTGTTTTCTCACTAAGAGAAGAAACACAGTACTGATATAAACCTGACAATACTAAGTAAAATTATTAGGAATATAACGTGGATGCATAATCTGTCTTTCTCGAAGCAGTAATTCAAAGTTGTCTTCTCCACTTCTGTACATCTTGCTTTATGCATAAAAGAAGCTACCAAGAGAGGAATCTTGTTACCTCCCTCCAAGGTTGATGGGCCAGAGAAACTGCAGTCCTCCTTGCCGCTCTGGAACTTCAGTTGTTCATATCAAACCAAATCACAATCTCTTCCCACTGAAACCCCCTTTCCTGCATGATTTCAGGCAACCAATTAGTTTCCAACATGATGAGCTCATGGGTTGATCTGCCATAAGCTCTCACAGTGGGAATGATTGTGGTATCTGGAATAATGGTCAGCTATATCCATAGGGTAATTCTTCCCACTCTGAGACAGTGGGAATAAGGAGGTTACGTTGTGATTTGATTAAAGGATTGTCTTTAGTTCTACATTTGATTTGGATGACTGAAAAAGATTTTTTTCTGAGAAATGTCAGATGAGAGAGCACACTGGAAAGGTGGAAGAGAAATCCAGCTGCTGTTCTCTGACCACTGAAATGTTCCTAAATGAACATTTCAATGTGAAAATACTGAATTTAGGTTTCAGACAGAGCTTGGGTCTGTATAGTCATGGACTCTCCTGAAAAGCAGCAACCAAATGCTCCTAAATGCAAATTCCCTCCTCAGCCACCCTCCCTGCTGACACTCAGTATCATCATTTGGAGGCTGTGGGTGTAATTGTGGTGTTACTTGAAATTGTGTCAATGGCGCAACAGCAGTGATTTGTCTACCTAAGGCTGGTCTTGACAGTAGCTGCTGAGACACCAGAGTCAGGCCAAGAAAAACATAATTACAGATTATTCTGACAGCCAGTCTGTCAGCAAATTATTGCCTAACCTACTCATGGCCCATTCCCAAAAATGAGTAAGGCTCATAAGTAAATGTATTCCAGTGCAAGAAGAGCAAACTTACTGACCCCTCACCCCCTGCAGAAGACACAAGATGCAATATTACTTATGCTTGATCAGACTGACAGCAGAGAGAAGGGGCTTCAGATCTGACATGAACAGCAGCTCATCTTATAGATTTCAGCTGCTTGTCTAGAAGGTGTCAAGGTAATGAGTCCTGAGGTGAGCTCTGTGAGGTGTTTATCTTCTGTTGTATTTTTTTGTGTGTGTGACTAAACCTTGTGGTGGTGAAACATAATTTTTTTTCCCTTTTTATTCAAAAGGGAACCAAACAACAAGATCAAAAACTAAGCCAGTGAATGGAATGGAGCCCTGTGAAATACTTTCACAGCCATATTTGAAGAGCTGCTGCTTAGGTTTTTCTAAGAGGTTTGGAAGTCTTTCCCTCAAATAAACTCTGTGTGAACCAAGGTACAAATGAATAGAGAATGCAAAACAAATGACATCATGCTGATTTGGTGGGGTTTCATCACATACTCACTAGGGTTAACATGGAAGACTGTTCTGAGCCTTCTGTCACTATGTTTTATCAGCAAGCTGCAGCAGGACTCCTGTCAGCAGAAGTTAAGTGTACCAACTGAGGGCAGTATATCATCTGCACAAGAACTTGCTTGGAAATGGAGCGTGGACAGAATAGGTAGCATTTTTTTATTTTTTTTTCAGCCAACCAACTTTTCTCCCTCATCAGAATTTTTTTCCAGCAGATTTTTCTAGCCTGTTACAGAATGGATGTTATGACACACCAAAAAAATCCAGTCTGTTCTTGTCTGTACAGAACAGAATATTGTTCTCTGGCTTAGCCTTTCAGTGATCACCAAACAGTGCAGCAAATTATTGCAGCAGGAGGTCTAAAGCAATTTATGTAATATTTTTTTTTTTTTGTGAAGACCTACTGTTATTTCTCAGCAGTCATAATAGAAAAATATATATTGAATACCTTATTGCTTTTCAGCATTCATAGAGTTTGTGACAAGCATGTTAGGAATTGTCAAATGCAGTAGCCAGATAGAGGCAAGGCTGCTGCACCCCATGTTCCCAGGTTCCACGGGTAGTGAGGCTGAGTGTCTATCCCTAATAGGTGCCCATAAAACAGAGGGAGATAGATGGGTAGACACATAGCCAGCTGTACAGCTCACTGCAGACAGAAACACCAAGCACTCACACAAACAGGAACAGCCTCCTCTTGTTTTCCTTTCTGGCTGAACAGGATAAAAGTCTGTTCATGAAAAATATTCACGCAAATATATTGGCAGATATATCTACACACATGAAGAAACTGCCCTTCTGTGCACATTAGATATCCCTCCAGTGACCGGCCTCAGGCTCCCAGCCCATCCAGTATCTTGCCCTGGATCCCTTCACCTCCGTTTGCATCACAAAGAGACACTCACATGCAAATGGATCCCACTCAGTTTACCCCTGCTCCTAGCTTAGGGATCTTATGGTCTCCCTACTCATGGGCTTCTGGGACCCTACCACAGCCAATGTGCAGGTGCTTGGTTTCACTAGCCCAGACCCACAGTTGCCTTGATACCCAGCCTTACAGGCCTCTTACACTACTGCCTGGTAATCCAGTTTAACACTCACCAGCAGTTGTACACAGAGGCACACACAGTTGCTCCTTTGTTGGCACATGAGCCCCTGTTCTGTGGTCCAGCTGCACTTGCTGGCCATGAGACCCCCTTGCACACACACCCAGGCACTCAGAACAGAGCCCATCACCCAGTAAAACCTGCACAAACTGAGATAATGGAGAACACAGGACAAACTGTAGTGATCATTAGACCAGTAAGTTTTGCCCCCTTTTTATTTCTCCAGGCTTGCTCCTTCCCGCAGCACCTTTATCCCTCTCCTTTCCTTTGTCTCCTCCCTTAGGTCAATAATCTCAACATCAGATTCAAGACTAACTACTCAGTGCTCCATTTTTTCTGTAGAACGAGGCATTCCTCAGAGGCAGCGTGAATCAAGAAGTTCTATTGTACTGCAGAAACACAAATAGATTCAGAGCTCAGCAACACATTTGCATAGGGAATTGCTTAGTCACCAGTTACCTGTTACGTGTTGTGTGTACAGTAGCCTGTGGCTTCATTACCTGTCATAGCAATTGCAGCTCCGACGTGATGTTACTAAAGCTCATGTTAACGAGTTCCCAGCTGTAAGGCATTTCAATTTTAATGATTCTAGTCTAACATAATCCCTTGTATCTGAAGCACCCTTTCCACGCCAACTTTGCCACTGTGGTTCGCTGCTCCGCTGCTGCCTGAGATTGATCCCTAGAGCAGCTGAGCCCTCTGGAAACTTGGGTGCATTACACCGTACAGAGGAGTGAGAGCGGTTCATGGCGCCCGGGCCAATGAGAATTGCAGAAACTGGATCCTCAGCGGGACCAATCATGGAGGATCCAAAATGCACCAATCAGAGCAGACCACAGACCTCATAAAAGGCAGATCCCAGCCCTGCTCTGGGCCTCCTGCAGATCATCCAGGCTTTGGAGACCTCCCGTCATGGATGAAGGCCCAGCTCCAGCCTGCAAACCATGGCTGGCGTTGACACCCACCCTCCTTGCAGCAGCTGGATGGAGGTGGCGACCCCCAAGGCCCCATCCCAGGCCGTTGTTTTCTGATAAAGTTCTGCTGAAATCACTACTGGGAGTCTGTCTCCCCCATTTCTGGCACATTGGCTATACGACCAATTTTATCTACAAGTTAATACAAAACGTTTCTGTTCTGCATTCTGATTTCACTGTTACGTGCTAGTGCTTTCTGGCTGTAAGCTTTATACAGAACTACAAGGGTGTGTGGAATCAGTATATTTCTATACTTCCTGTATGATATTTTTAGAAAAGAAACAATCATTTTGCCACACTCTAAACTTCTGCATAAGGTATAGAACACATGTATTTCTGCGTATATGAAAACAAAAGTACACACAAATACAATTGAAACTCGAAGATCTTTGGATCATTTGAAGCTGACAATGAGGTGCTAAAGCTGAGGTACTGCCAGCATGCTGGTTTTGGGGCTGATTGTACAGAATTTCAACCTGGATCCTGTAGTTTCCATGCAGTTCTTCTGTCCCAACCACTTTCTGATGATTTACTGTAATTGAGCAACCTGGCATAAAAATGGCTCACTCAAGATTTGAGGCAACAGCTCAACAGCTGAAACACATCAGAGCAACAACCTTACTGCTTAAATGGCCAGAGATCTCGCTATTGATGTGGTGACAAAATCAACAGGTCAGTTTGATAAGGAGCCCCTATCCCTAACTAGCGGGAACAGAAACTCTCTGATGACTCCTAAAATGAAGGAAATCTTCAGCAGCTGAAAAGCTCAAAAGGAAGGGAAAATAAACCCCGACAAAACAATAATGAAAACAATCTAGAAATTCATGTACTTCCTAGCCCTGGGGCAGAAAGAGAATGTCTTGTTTAAAAGGGGCAAATGTCCTGCCCAGACCAGACAGTCCCACACTGTGAGCCACCACACAGCAGGAATTAACAGAGCAGATGTGTAGTTTCTTATTTCTGTGGGTTTTTAAACAATACATGCCAGCCTGCACACACCTTCCTTTCTGGGGATTTCTGAGTCAGTCCTCTAACTCTGTCAGTTCAGATCTAGGTATTGTTTTGAAACTAATCTTATAATTGCCCTTACATATTTTAATTCACCCACCCAACACAGGATTTTCTCAAAGGGCACAAGTTGGATCCCTTTGAGATGTACTAGACTGGAAGACAATGCCTGAGAAAGTGTCCAATACACTCCAGGTAAGAGCAGTGGCCAGTTCAGAGTCATGCTACCACCAGAAAAAACAATACTCAACTGCAGTCAGTGCAACACATCCTTTGAGAGAGAGAGCAACCTCAGCACCAGCTGCTTCATGCACATCCCAGCCCATCTTGGATCCCTCACTGCTCACTGTGAATTTAGTACAGAGAACTCAAAAACAAACATAAAGGAAGTAGATAATATCTACTGTGGTTTAGACAGGGCTGCCTAAACTAGAAGTGGCATTTAGGACAGAGGAGGAATCCATGGCATTTTTGAAAAAGAACAGTGTGTAAAATTAAGATTACATAGGATCAGGAAGAAGCTGAAATCCTTCTGCTCCTGAAAGCTAACGCAAAGAGTCAAAGCTACCCTGTAACAGAAACTAAACACCTGTCAGAATTTCTCAACAGATCCATATGAAAAGTGACCATCAGCTGCTCTTTGCCAGAATCAGGGAGATGTCAGATGCCCCAGGCCACGTCCTGGCGAAGGCTGGGCTGGTGACCCATGTGATCCCATCCACTGATAGCCAATCCATGACACAACTTTGAGGAGGGCACAGAGGGGGAAAGAGCAGTAGCTCCAAAGCAGAGAAAAGCACCTGCAATAAGTGACAATGAAAGGAAGAGGTAAAAGTTCAGACCTTCTGTGGTGTGTAATTGTGTTGACACAGGAAGGTGGCACAGGTAAAGACTGAAAACCAAAATAACAATTTAAAAGGGCTGACCGGGTACTGTCGACAATGAAGTAAATCAGTGGAGATTCACCCTGCTTAAAAGTGCAGACGTGGGCCCTAAACTTGGCATTAAAACTGCATCAGCATTGCTCTGATATTTTTGCCTAGCCAATGTCTGGGAGCACAGGTGAGACAGAGGCAGCAGGTACACTAAATACTAAAGGGGAAACTGGAAAGGGGGTAGGAAGGCCGGGTTAGGAAAGGCAGTGCACTGCAGACCAGGCTGCAAACACCTTTTTCTTCCTTATAGGAAAGAAACTTTCTCTGGTTCCAGTGGAACAGCCAGCTGTTCCCCAGTGCAAGACAAAGATTTACCACCTAGCACAGAGAGTAGGCTCAGTATTATTCAGCCAGGCTGTGATGCAGTTCTGGCTGTAATTTGGGCATCTGTTGAAATGCTCTTTTGCATTATAACATGCAATTCAAATGCTCTACCCTTGGACAAATTGTGATTGTGTTGGACTTGGCACTCAGTACGAACACCAAGAGTCATGGAAAAGCATGGAAATGACTGGGCTGCTTTTCACAACTACAGAGCACCCAGTATTCCAAGAGCTCAGGGGATTAAGTGTTAAAGTTTTGGTTCAGTCTGTAGTAAAGAAAACAGATGCATATTTGTATTCAGCTGAACATCTCAAAAGTTTGAGATGGCTTAGTACAATTATAATTTGCACCCATATCATCTTTGAAGAGAAGAGATGAATCGTCTGCAAAATTAGCTGCAGATGGAGGCTCAGGTCTTGGGAGGCTTGAAAGATTCCAGGCTGTTTGGAAAAGTTTCAATTTGTATCCACAGCCAGTTCAAAATAAAAGCTGAACCAAACTAGCTAATACACAGTGCAATAGACTGAGGACCTCTTTTGTCTGTTCTCTGGAGGAAACTTCTGGCTTAACAAAAGGCTGCTAAAAAGAAAAATAATATTTCTCTTCATATATTTTACCCACATTGCAAAAATCTCTTTATTATTTTCCTGTACTGCTGTTGTGTGCCTGCCATAATTGAACAGCCTAATGCAAAAGAAATATTATACAATCTGAACACAAACATAATGGGTATTGAAAAAAATCCCTAGCAACACACAGAAGTTAAACAAACAAATACAAAAATTATCTTGCCGAGACACAGCATTTCTATCAAAGAAGGCAAAGAGATGAAATGCCTTTTTGTTTGAAAGCAAGACATTTGTCTATATACTTGTATATATTCAACTCTAGCTAGTTGTACACTTTTGTTACAGAAACTTTTGTGATTTTGGAGCATGGACATCTACCTCTGCTGTGTGCTGGAAAAGATACCTTTGCTACTCAAATCTGTCACAAAGGTTTGGAGAAGAAATGGAGTGAACCAAACTGGGTGTTGGAGTTTCTGCTGACCAACATGATCTTGCAAGAAATATTTTAATATTTCTTAGGTTAATGGTTCAGGTTGCACAAGGATATTAAGACTACATGGTACAGTGCTTAGAAGAATAACCAAGGGGTTTGAGATGTAGAGCTATCAAAAGTAAAGAGACAGTACTGCCAGTGCTTGTAGATTTGATAGTGTTGTTTTGTTTTAAAATCTGTTCATATCAAACAATATTAAGAAAGCTTTATGTCTTTTTGTCTTCCCTTTTAGCTATTTAGACAGAAAACCAAATAAACTGGTTTTGACAACAGTTTGGAGGACCAGCTGATGAGGAATGAACTGTAAATCATGCAGGGATTTAATTTAAAAAACCAGATGTTGAAAAACCGAGAAAAGCAATCACTGATTGGAATTTCCGAACTATTAAAGAATGACAAAGCTAAAAATGTAATTAGCATACAAACCTATATCTTCCAACAATTTAGACAGGAACAACAGCATTAAATCTGGAATTTTCCAAGTTCTACCAATATATCTGCACCCATTGTTGTAACTCCAACCTCTGGGAAACAACATTAGTACCTTTTATCCTCACCCCATCCGTGAGGGTGGCTTGCCAGATTCCTATTGGTTCCTGCTAAATATTTTATGTATTTTTTCCATGTAATAATATATTACACATAGATATACACATACACACACATCTATATATGAAACGTGTGTGTGTATATATGGATATAAATATATATACACATGCACACACATCCATAAAAGATCTATTGATGCGGCCAGAGCCGCCTGAAGGTTTCGCCGCACCGGGACAGGGATGTCCATGGCACGGCCAAAGCCACTTGGGTGGAGCCCAGCTCCACTCCACAGGCAGCAGCACTCACACCAGGTGGGAGTGAGGAGAGAGAGGAGGCCTCAGGTACGGCATTCAGCAGCTTATTCCAGCAAGGGAAGCCAGGGGCTTGAGACCCAGACAAAGGACAGGCATGGGGTTATAAGGGAGAGAGGAGTGAGGGGAGGGAACAATCCCAGGCCCAATGGGGAAGGAGAAGGGGGAGTGCCCCAAGTGGGGTGACAGACAGCCCCCCACTAGGGAGCACCCCGGGGAAGGGATACATTTGAATCCACCAGTAGGGAAGCAGGGAAAGGAGAAGTTTCCAGAGGGGAGGCAGGGGAAAGGAAGGATTGACACAGGGTGAGGTGGAACTAAATGCGGGAGGGGGGAAACTGGGGATGAACTATATACATTTGGGGGTACAAATCATGAATACAGGTAAAACATAAGAAAAATCACCCCACTACAGGGCAAAATATATTCTTTTCTCTCCAGCCGCCAGGCCACAGCAGACATGTACTTTGCTGCCTTTACAAGCATGACATCCCTCAATGATAACTTGAAATGAAAGAGATTAAATTGTATGTGAGTGTAGTATCAATTCAGAAGATGTCAGGGCTCTAGACACTTAACTGTGTGAATCTTTTGGAATACTCAAATATGCCCTTTTCAAAAAATACTGGAGAATAATGCTAATTAAAAACATTTTTCCTTGGGCAGTATAACATTTTACAAATTCTTAATTGGCACACACATTTCTCACAACAGTCCACTTGACACAGCACAAGTTTTGTGAGTGAGAGATTCTCCCTATCTCCATTTTTCAGCACTTCTTCTGTTATTTTGGGATCCTTTAGCTGATACTGTGAAATTTATTTCTGGAATGAGAGATGGCAGATAGTATGGGAAGTAATTAATCAAGTCCCATGGATATCTATCAACACATGCACATCTTAACTACTTCTCTACAACTTGGGTACTGTATCCCACACAGATCATGTGAAAACAAACTCCCTTGCTGGATCAGCTAAGCAGAACTGAAAATCCACATTAAGATGTCTTCTGATAAACTGGGAAGTTCATTCACACCAGTCCCATTTATTTAAATTCCTAAAGCAGGCAAAAGGTTCTGTAATACTGTCACTGCCCCCAAGAAAGCTGTAAAAGAGCGAACGCATATCCAAGAGAACCATTCAAGCAAGAGTAGATAAAGGTAATAAACAGCAAACACAGGGAGAGTTGTGCTGGAATGCTAATGCCAGACAGGGGGAGTCACCTTTTTAATAGCACCAGCACGAGTGTATCTGTCTATGCATTTCTCATCAGCTGAGTGGGAATTGGAGCAATCCTGAATCCTGCTGTGACACTGCAGGGCAGAAGTTCTCATGCCTCTTTGGGAACCTCCACACCAGTGAGTGTCCTTTGCCTTTCTCAAAGGCACTGTGTTCTCACTCCCATCAGGAGCACCCTTGATTTTCTCCTACGTAGGATGGCCACTACCTGAGAGAATTATTAACATAAATAAGTACTTACTAAAACTCCACAACATGCATCTGAGGACTCTGGTCCATGCAGCAGTCCTTCTAGAGGAAAATTTTATGGTCCAAGTAAGGAAAGAAATCAAGAAGTGTCTCAAAGTCTTGCTGATGGCTTTACGAATAAATGGCTCCAGTATAAGATGTCTAATTCTGATCAACACACTGATAAATAACAGCTGTCATGAAACCACCTCAGAATAGACAATCCCTTAAGTAAGAAGGGCCAAGCCATATTTTGTGCTTAGTCAGGCTTCTGTTTGGCACTGAATTTCTGTAAGTCTGTGCACTCTTAATACATCAAAATGAAAGTCATCCTTCCTGCCTTATGAAAATCAATATGTAAGTGTATTATACTGTCTATCAGACAATAATTGGTGCTGCCTTCTGGAAGCACCATGCTGACTATTATGGAAAGCAACAGAGCTCCATCCCAGCAAGTCACCTACAGTGGGTTTTGCTTCATAGTGCTTGATTAGTGTCTACTCCAAATCCACGTCTAAGGTGATCGCAGATCGAGGTCCAAAGATTAGGAATGCAAACTTTGGAAATGCTGGTCAGGTGACTGGAGCAGCAAAGACTTATTAACTGTAGCCTCCACTCATTTTGGGCTGTTTTTCATTTTCCGACAGGGTTTAGTTCAGATTGTTCCCTTCCTTTCCAGAATCCAGGATTTTCAGTGGGGTTTTTAGAGAGGAAATCTGCACTGCACCGTACTCCAGGTAAAAAACCAGCACTCAAGACTGATCTAGTGCAATACCACAAGCAATTGTGTGTCATTCCAGCCTCACAGAATGAATGGAGGTGGCAGGATTTACCTTAACCTGGGTAAACTAAAATAGTACTGTGAGTGAACAGCAACAGATTGTGTGCAAAGCACACTCAAAAGAGGAAGCCAGAATGGGACGATGTCACAGAATTGGTGATTCTATTCAGGCTCTCCTAATGTATTTGCTATCATGGTAACCAAAGGTTTATCTTACTCTTGCCATTTACACCTCATTCACATCACGAAAAAGGTGTTGCAGGGCCATGTTGGCACAGGACAAGAAGGAACATTTCCAGTGTTGCTCTACTGACAGAAGTATGAGGTTTGTTGAGCATGTATGACAACTTCCTTTTGAAGTGTATGCCTCTAGGAAATATTCAAGTATGTGTCAAGGTTTGGAACAGTTGGGATCAGGTCTCCTTTGAGACTGCTTCATCTAAGTCCAAGCAATCATGAAGGAGCAGCCAAAAGAATATTCCAGTCAGAAATCCACTGCTCTCTGTGGCCAGCTGTGACAAGGGCTCATCACATCTATTGAAAAGAGTCAGAACCAGACAAATGGCTCCTTGAGGATAGAAGCAGGTCCACTGGCAGAAGGAATGAAGGTTGATGAATTCATGAAGGATGGATGGAGGGAAGATTGTTCATGAAAACTGCCTATTCAGGAAATTTTACTGGAAGCACATTGGTATTTGTGTCCCCAGAGAGCTGAATCCATACTGTTATCTATCTGTCTAGATTTTAACTTTATGCATGGATTATTTAAACAGTGAATGATCACAGTGTGCCATGGGAAGAACTAAGAATAAAGTGAAGGTAAAGAGTCATTTCCAGGGTGATAGCAGTTCAATGAACAGGAGTCATTTGTAGTTCTGTGGCATCCCTCCTGCTCAAGCAATGACACACCATGAATTTAATTTATTTAGACTCTACAAAGGTAGATACCCTGTGATAGCTCTGACCCAAGAGCCTTGCTATTGATCCCAAAGATGCAGGGGGAATGGACAAAGACAGGGCTGAGTGGAGGGCCAAAATAAATGTGTTTCCCCTCTTCCTGGCCACCCATAGCTTGCTCACTGCTCTCCACAAAACAGGGTGTTTTCTCCTTCCCTATGAAGAAGCAGAGGATGTGGTGGAGAAGGTGTTAGGAATAACAAGAAATACTGCAGGATAAGTAGTAAACTCCCTACAGAATATATAATCCTTTATGAAAAACTATTTCAGAAATACTGTAAAAATATCTATCTATTGGCAGGGGGGCCACAGTTCCTAACAGCCAAAAACAGTCAGCCAGGACAAACTTTAATTTGCTCTGAGACTTGGGACAAAAAAAAAAAAAAATTGCCTTTCATTCAGGGCACTAACACATCACCTGTGCACAGAATATGTTTTTGCTTATGAACTACTAATGTTGATATGATTTTACCCCTGAGTAAAGAGGATAATAGGTCTATTTCTATACATGTGCTCTTAAGAACCAGTTTGAGGGAGTTAGTTTTAGTTCATCTAGTGAATAATAAAGTAAACCCTAAATGAGGAGGAGAAAAATATCAAGAACTTGAATTCAGGGTTAATTCTTTGAAGGTCCATGAATCTCCCGTGTCCATCAAGGTGTACCCAAGACATACCCGTATCTGAGCAGCAAAGATTAAGGTTTAAAATCAATAGTTCTAATCAAAACGTGTGTTTTTTTTTTCCTTTTTCTCAAATGGTAGCCAAAAAGACCTGGAAAGAATTGAGAATATGTCTGCAAAAAGCAAATAATCTCCAGAGATACAATCTGTTCAAATAGAGAGGTTAAAAGTGTTACTGTTTGGTAGCAAGCACGGGAACATTTCCAGCTCTCTGCAACTTGTGGAAAAAAATAAGAATGATCAAGAAGCTGATACTAGAATTCTCTGTGTACAAATACACAAGGACAAAACCACAGAGCCTGATCCAGAACTCACTGCAGACACAGGGTTGTAGTGATTTAGGCCAAGAAAGCAAAGAGCTTCTATTGCTCCTACATTTAACCCCAATTGCATCTGAAGTACCACAATCTTCTGCCAGAAAGGCATAAAATTTTTGTGCCTTTCATGGGGAATTCCATCCAAGGTAGATGGAAGGAGAGAGATGCAATTTATCACGCAGAAAGTGACAAGTTTGCACATGCAGGTGGTCCATGAGAGCAGCACAGCAGTTCCCTGTGTGCACTGCCAACCTTTGGAGTCCAGCACACACCTCTAGAGAGCACCACGGCTGTGCCAGGCTGCAAGCAGCTCACTGTGCTTCACTTGAGCAAAGCTTTACAACAGTGCAGTTCAGTACATGAACAGGTGCCAAGTTTTTGGGCTCTGATGCAGGAAAAAGACCCAGTGTCTGTTAAAGTTAAGAACTTGTTAGAGAATGCCATAAATAGCCTAATGGAAGCATAAAGAGTGGGCTGTGACAGCAACGAACAGAGATAAAAACACATTTTGCCAAAAGGATAAGCATTACCTGAGTAATGGCCACGTGATAGTCTAAGTATGGTTTTTATCTATAAGGTTCAGTGATATTTGCTGGAGAACCAGTCCCTAATAAGGGGGAAGAAGAGTTAATTAAATAATAGCTTGAAAATGGACAGATTACCTGTGCCATGTCTTGGAACTTTCCAAGTTTGTAGAGTGCAATCAGCTACTTAAAGCACAAGAACGTCTAGAGCAGCTGCAACCTAACATTAAACAAACATGCATGTTTTTTTAAAAATAACGTTTTCCACATTTACAAAGCTATGTTTCCAAGGTAAACCTATTTATTTATCCTTCATCTTGTCTAGCAAAGAATCTGACACTGAGCAACCTGACATGCTTGAAGCAGCCTGTACTTTTGTGGGTGGCAAATCTGTTCACTGACAATCTTTTAGCAAACCTGTCACACAGCAGGCTCTGGGGGTCCCCAAAAGCAGCAGGACAATCTGCTACAGACCTGCCTGAGCCTTAGCTCTAGGTGGATAACACACATGACCATATTGCAGGGCGTTGTTCTCTCTTGGCAAGCAGTGGCCAAATGGCAAGAGAGCAGGGAAGAAAATTAGAGGTCACGAGGAGCACCATCAAAATGGATTTATTGGCAAATGCCTGTTGCCAGACAAATAACTACAGAGAGGCAGGAACTTCAGAAACACCTGTGTTCACCAACTGCCTTGCCAATCACTACAAACTGTCCATTTCCATGCCTGCAATTCTGCATCAGAACACACAAACCTCTATTCTTTGATATACTGAGCATTTGCTGCTGCTGTATTCTTACTGATATGAGCTACAAAATATAAAGTGAAATTGTATAACTTGATTATGTAAAAGTAGGTCTATTTTAGCTTGAAAACAAATTGGAGTATGAACAGGCTTAGTTTTCCTATCAAAGCTCCCTTTTTTTCCTGTGCCAATCAATTTTGGGTAGAAACTACTTAAAACCTACCTCTTGATTACAAGCAGTTGATCAAATCTATCAAACCCAAGTGTGGTATTGATAAAATATGGCAGCAGTAAAATTGCTCTAAATTATCAAACCCATGTATTTGAGTCTACATGAAAACTATTAAAGTTCTCATAGTCTAAGGAACAGTCCAAAGGCATCATCACAAGAAAAAGAAAGAAAGAATCTATATATCTGAAGGTGTCTGCACAATTTTGATTTAGTACTGAAGGTTAATCCACCCTAAAATACTACCAAACAGTAATGACACCGTTCATCATTCTTTTAACTGGAAACAATGACAAGATCTCTGGTTGTATGTGAGGAAACAGGAAAATTCGTTCCTTAAAAGATGCAGAATTTGGATTCTCCCAACTGAAGTGGAAAATGCAAGAATTATATCAAAAGTAGCTAACAGGGACATTTTAAAAATTGGTTTAGTTCTACAGACATTGAGGTTAGTTTGATTTTTATTTCTTTTACTAGGTAAAAAAGTTGAAACTAATCTAAACCACAAAAATCCCAAATTATAGCAAGTGGAACCTTCAAAAACAAGTCATTTACTCTTTCATTATTCGAGGCTTATACAGGAGAAAATTTATCTCCTGCCATACTCCCCAGGGAGGCTTACTTGTTCATCAGGCATTTATTTAAAAAAATACTCTGCTAATTTCCATGCACATTGCAGAGAAAAATAGATGCTTTTTATGGGTTTATTTAATTCACAGATGCTATTTTAATTGGTCTCCCATACAATTGTCTCTCACTGGGAATCTGGGTGGCTCTGGGGAACTGGCAGCAACTTTCAGAGCTTTTTCAGGTCAATGATTCAGATGTAACCAGCGTCACTGGTGGCTGGGAATTAATGTGGAGAAAACTACTTGATGGCCTACATGAAATAAAATAATGATTTCAGTCCAGTTGTGGTTTGACAGATTACCAGCAAAACCAATTGGTGTTTTTATGTGTCTTTTTGCAAATAGAGCCAGAAAATTAGCTTCTGCAAATTATCTTTCCCATTAGGGCTGAAGGCAGCCTTCAGAGTCACAAGCATGAAGCCTTTATTATCAGTTCACCTTTTCCAGGATCATTTATGAAGATTTCATGAGTTTTTTTTTTTCCAAATTCTGTCACTTTAATATTCGGGGAATAGTTTGCCATGCTCTGCTTTAGAATAAGAATCTTAATCTCTTTAAGCTTCATCTATTGTCCCAGGGCAGGTGGAAAGGAGAGAGAAGAGAGGGAAGCAGATGCTTGTGGGGCATTATTCTGCATAGAGCCTTACTGAGAGAATTTGGAGCATCTCTCTGCAGTGATGGAGAGACTGCCTTGGGCATGTAACATCTAGAAGGATAAAATTTGCTTTTGTAACCTTCTCCCTCATGTCCTTGCAAACATACTGCAAATTTTAAGGCTAAATTGTCAGAAAATGTGTCAGACCACAGACTGGGATACCAACATGTTGGCACAGCAGTAAGGACTTCATCCCTCATCAAATATTCCAGTAAATCCTAAATGGATGTTTTGCTTACAATTTCTGGTAAAAATAGGCAGTTACCCCACCTCATGCTCCTGTTTGATTAGCACATGCTTGTTTTCTAAACTCTCATTCATCCTACCAACAAGGCTTCCTCAAGAACTGGCTTTTAAAACAGCAGCACTGTTAAAAGACATAGCTCAAGCCTTTGCTTCATTTCTTTTTCCTCACAGAAAGAAGTTACAAAGCAAACTTGCATCTGTCATGAAATACTGTTCTCACAGACCCCCTGACCCTGCAGTCTTCAAGACTGGATTCAGTGAGTCAGCTAAAATTAACATATAGAACTAGGAAGAACAGAAGATGCAGATGTTCTTCAAGTTCTCATATAACATTTTCCATTATCTCATTATTTCCTACTAAAAAAAACCCAAACCAAACCCAAAACCCAAGGAAATTAGTTTCTTCCCATTTACTTTGGCTCTCAGTGGTGCACCAACACAGTGATATTTGGGCTGCTTTTCTTGTGAGGTTTGTAATGAATGGCCTCTGGTAACAAACTAATGAAGTTGTCAGAAGTTACAAAAAAAGAGTTTTGCAATTTATATGAGCAGTATAGGGTCTATTCAAAACATATAAAAAGGTACACAAAATCCATCTCTCCTCAGTGCTATACAGAGAAGAAGAGGTTCAAACATCTTTGTTTAGTGTCATGTAAGTAAAAAGGGTAAAAAGGCAGCATGAGAAATTAAAAATTTCTCAGGAGAAAGAAGAAAAAAAAAATGTAGAAAGAAACCTAATCAGCCATTTTGTCCATGGCAATGCAATTGGGAAGCAATACACAGCTGAAGCTCAGATAGTTAGTACTTGTCTGGTTTTAAAAGCAAAATTTTTCTGCTTCCTTATCATAACTTACTCAATAGTGCTTCATGCCAGGAAAGAGAAATTGTCTATGCCTAAACATTTCTTCTCTGCTTCACATACTTTGGAGATCTGGAGTTAAGAAGTTCAAATTCAATTTACAATTTATGACACCCATAAGAAGTTTAGAAATTCAAACTCACTAGAAAGAGGGAGGAAACCAAACTTCTGTTACTTCACACTTAAAGGTGCAGGATGCTGGGCTTCCTTCTGTGCAACATGACAGCTGATTTCCTACCGTTTTTCCTCCTGCTATTCAATGGTCAATTTTCAGCCAGCTTTATTACCTTCTGAAACTGTCAGTGGTTGGAAACAGCTGTTTGAAATCCATGGCAGTCCCCAATCCCATAGAAGAATTTAAATAGGTAAACTGCTGTGCAATAATCCAGAAATTAGTAGGTATTATACATGATCTTCTACCATGGCTGTCAGTTCTGGAAGGCCTTGGTTCAGTGCCAGTGTGCAGTCAGGCTGTACAAGAGGCTGCACACCACAGAGCCTCCTGACAGCACAGCTCTTGAAACCTGGATGACAGTCCCCAGGCTTTAAGGATCTGCCTGAACACAGAAAAAAAAGCAGCAGAAAAAGAGTATTTGCTCTGACAAGGGGTCATTCTAATTACCAGGAACAAAGTAGTGCAGAGGTAGATAATTCCCAGTCACAGGAATTGGTATTGTATTGATATCCAGGATGCAGTAAGAGATGAGCTGGGGAACATTTTTCTGGACGGGTTAAAGGTACAGCTATTTAAGTGAACAGAGTACCCAGACTTATTTTGTTAACCTAGTGAACAATGTAGATGCCTTGTCACTCTGTCATGGAAGCATATGTGATGGCAGAATAACTCCATGCCAAAGTATGCATACACAGTTCTCAATCCACACTTATTCTGAGGTGTGGAAGAACTTCTGGTCAAATGTGAGTCATTCCTGGCTTACTGAAGCTGTGTGCTTGCTCCTGGGGAGACTGGATGTCAGGCATGCAGGGGACAGAGGGTACAGGGTTATCCAGAGGGTACCTAGGGATCCCTAAAGTAGCATATGGATAAATACTCCAAGACAAAGGGATCAGGTCAAATTGAGTTCTGAAAGCAGCCCAAGGAAGACAAGGCAGGACTGTGAGAACACCTGGCCTAGACACCTCAGCAGGGTCATTTGCAAGCAGAGACATCTTATCTTCACCCTGAGGTACTCATTCCTGCCCCCTCCCTTCTCCAAGCTCCCCATTGCTGCTGAGCTCAGGTCCTGCAGCTCACAGCTCCCTTCCCAAGATAATGGACACTGCTTTTCTCTCTCTCTCTCCCTATCCAGGTGATGATGCAAAGCAGTTCAGCAGTTGCCACACAAGACACTGAGTCAATCCAGCAAGGCAGACAGGAGTGGGGTAGAATTCCCAACCAAAATGTTAGGAGTCCTTGCTTGCAAATAGGATGTGCTGGATACACTGCTGTCGATGGGGGAGCAGAAGCACACACTGCTGAAGGAGAGGAGTCCATAGGCTGCAAATATAGGGGATGAGTAGTTCTTACTCCACAACAGAAGCATCTCCTGAAGCCAAGTTAGGACCTGGGAATTCAGCTGAGGCCCCAAAAGTCTTGGAGCTTTACCAGCACCAGACCACAAGCAGAACCAGCTTCGAGGAAAAGCAGCCCAGACATTTGGCTGGGAAGAGGCACTGAACCTGAGGGTCTCTTGCTGCACTTTATACAGCAACAGCCTTCACAGTCATTAAATTCCACTTCCATAAAACAAGAAGTGCCATGGTTAACCAGCAGAGAGAGGCAGGTAGTGGAAAGGATAACTTATTTCTAGTTCTGTGAATTTCCACCATGCTGTGTAGCCAAATGTAAGCTTTGTAGAATAAATGCTACTCTCAAGGAGAGGCAGAGATTGCAAGGAAAGGATAGGTTCGTGTGCCCACCCCTTGAAAGGAAAAGCCCAGAGTAATAGAAGGAATTGGAGCTATTTGATAATTTAAATAATTATGCAATTGCCAGATTGCTTTTCTGCAATCTCTGCCAAATACCCATTTTCTGGCTAGAAGAAGCATTAGGCTGAATTTTGTAGGGAGTGCAGAGCAGACGGAAGACGGAATAAAATATAAAAGAAATTAAGAGTTACCAGCACATGAGGCTAAAGAACTTACATACTTGCCTCTTTCTTTTCAAAGTGTACAAGTGCACAAATTCTGATTGCTCTCTCCTGGAAGAAAATTATTTGCTGTGGGTTGCACCAGCCTATCTGCACAGCTGTAACATTTGAACACTCAGGTCTGCCTCGCATCCATGTGCTCACGTGCCTCTTCCAGAGCACTAAGATACACAGAGCACGTGTCATCTCTTGCATGACACCTGCTTTACTACATCTGATTTTGGGGACTTACTGCTCTTGTCAAGCAGAAGCATCAAAACAGTGGAGAGCAACATTCAGTCAGCAGCAATTTCATGGCTAATTGAGCTATTCAGGTAATTTAATTTCTATTTTTTAATGCTATAAAGTATTAACCTATGCTTTAAAGAACCTGTCTATGCTGTGTCTTTCTGCCAGCAAATCTGTGCTCTTTCCAAGGGCAGGGAAACAGGTTGTTGCTGAAATTTCTTGCCCATCACCATGGGCAGAAGAAGAAACATGTTCACAGAAGAAACTTTCAAGTGGCAGCTGGAAAAGTTCAGTGCCTGACAGTGTTATGTCCCAGTAGCAGTGACTCTTAACCCACAGTTTGAAGCAGCTTCCAGGAGCAGAGCTAGTTCTTCCATACTGATTTTAAACTCTGCTGCTACTCATGCCTGACCCTGAAGATAACCCTCTTGGTGAAATATTTTTCTGGTTTTCTATTGGTTTCTTGTATTGTTTTGCAAAGTATTGAATTATTCATTGCAAAAAAAAAAAAAAAAAAGGGCTATGTAAGTAAGATTTTGAGACTCCGGGTATTTAAAATGTTCATTTTTATGCTTACATGCATGACAAGCTCTTAACTTTTTTTTCTTAGCAAGAGGGTAGAAGTTGTCTTTAACTTGAGAAAGGGACCAAAGCCAACCTCTACCTGGCTGCTCTAATTGCTATACAGAGAATCAGTGTGTATTTAACTTGCAATAAAAAAAATCCTGGCCAAAACCTCTGTTTCCTATGACTGTGACAGCAGTGAGGTGAGGAAACTCAGTTTTAGCCCTTGACTTGAAAGCTTATGAGTGTCAGGGGGAAAAAGAATTCAGCTTCCTTGTACTTGATTATGCTCATGGCCAAGAACAACCTCATCTTCTAAGGATCATTTTTCCTACATTTATGGAGGTGAGCACTTCCAGAAGGGAATTTTGTCCTCTAGTAGGGTGGAGGGCATCATTCTCTGGGGGTGTTTACCTCTCTGTGTAAATCAGTTTAAAGTAATGTCTGATTTTGGGGTTGCAAAAATGAAGTAAAATGAATATCACACTATGTTTTCATACTTCTCATATAGACCATATTTTGCTGGAAAATTAACAGCTACAATCACTTGACGTGGTGAGCCAAGCTCAGATCATGGTCATGACTGCTAAATATCTCAGTCCTAAAATACATGTTAAGGGAAATTTCTTATGGGGTCAGGAGATTTTCAAATAAACACTCAGTGAGCTATTGATTCTTATAGGTATAAATTAAAAACCACATAAATCATGCTTGTAAAATGCTTAGATGTTTTTGGTTGGTTTTGTTTGTTTTTGTTTGGTTGGTTTGCTTTTTTTGTTGTTGGTTGGTTTGGGCTTTTTTAGGGTTCATTCAATCCTCTGTAAGCTGCTTAAAATTTCTCCTAATTTAAAGTGCATGCAAGCTCCAGTTGATTATCCTTATTACTTTTCACTTTAAGGAAATATTACAAAAACTGTGAATATTTTCAGTGTAACTAAAGCATTTTGGGGTAGCAACACTGTCCAGCAAAGAGTTTACAATTAATTCCTGGGGAAAAAAATTCATTTAGAACACCACTGAAGGCACTGCACAGATGCAGCATGCACACATTCCAGGGACAGATGTTCCCTCTACAGAGTATCCTGGGAGGCTGTTGTTAGCTGAGGAGAACAGGCATCATTTTTACTGTTTCAAGAGAAAGCAATGAATACTTTACATGTAGGCACTTTGGAAATGTGCCTGAGTGACACACAAGAAGACCAACTCAAGTCCCAGCAGAAAGGGAAACTTAAATGTGAACAGATGGGCTAATTCAGCATTTTCAAGGAGTGAAATTCAAACGTGAAAGAAACCTAGCCAGCTACAGATGACAAGGCCTTAGTTCAATCTTCAGGCTATAATAGCAGACTCTTGATTTTTTATTTTTTTCCTCCATCAAATTAATCTTCCTCATGAAGCTGGCATTTCAGTGGGTTTGAAGCAGTCAAATAACCTTCCCACTCCTGGGGATTCAGTTTCAAATCAAAATTCAAGGTACCACTCACTAGACTTGTTGCTCTCAGTCTATTCAAGAAAAACCAAGCCCATCTGCACAGTTTGCTATTTATGTGTGCCAACATCATCTGTTTGGAAAAGGTCAGGGTAGAAGAAAACATTTCCATAGGTCAGCCTGTGAGTGCCCTACCAGAGGTACACACAGGTACTGGAACAACTCACTTCAACATTTCCAGCTTCCAGCACAAGCTGATGATCCACTACTTTTCTGAGCACTACATTTGGATTAATGATAAAAAATGCTTGACTGAAAACAAAGAAAAGGAGACACAACCCCCACCAAGCTCAGTCTCACTTGCCAAAGTTCCTACCCACACCAACCTCAGTTACTTGTAACCTAGCAGTGGCACAGTGAACCATATGAGGTGGGTTGTGGCACTGGATAACAGTAGGAATGTGGGGAAAAAAAACAAAGTGATTTTTTTTCTTTTTTAACAGGAATTAGGGTTTGAGGTTTCTTAATATAGGGTGAAAAAGAGTTTTGGGGAATCTGAAGCACCTTGTCATTTCTACTTGACATGAGTAAGAAAGTAAAAAAAAAAAAGTAATAAAAAC
>VZTR01005697.1:452148-483047 GCA_013400775.1 Chaetops frenatus | reverse complement strand
TTGCAGTAATTCCTGACTTAAGGCTAATTACATGGAACACAAAGTAAGAACATGAGTGACAACTCATCCAATTTTTATTCAAAACTTTGGAGTTTTTCTCACATCACAAGGGCTGACACTGAAAATACATTGGACAGAAGTTGTAAGACTATGAAAGCTATATATTTAGCAATGTTTATCTGCTTAGATAAGCATTTGGGAGCAAGACACAAATTATATATATATATTAATTTTATGCAATGTGTCAGTAAATATTAATTACTGACTTCTCTTCAGTGTCTGAGCTTCTGTCTAGACGTTTATATCATTGGCTCTTATGTGAAAACACTTTGACCTTAGACAGCATTGCNCAGAAAAAAACCCTCATGAAATGCTTAAAGCTTCTTATGAAATTACCTTTCTTCCTTTGGCTCCTATTACTTTCAGTCCCATAAGACCCTGAAAAAATCCCAAAATGTTATTTTTCTTATTTTACAAACACTTAAAAATGGGTTAATTTATGTTACACATAACAGAAGTTTTCATTTTTATTACCAATCTGAGACTACCTTAGGTCCAGGAGGCCCTGGTTGCCCTGGCATGCCCTACAAAAAAGGAAAAAAAAAATCCTCAGCTAAAAAACTTACAATCTTTTTCTCTGATATAGATGTTTTGAAGTACCCAACTTTCACAGAACTTACATCACATTTTTACTCTTTTTTCCACCTTTACAACTGCAAGTCATTGTCAGGGGGTGACAGATTGTTTACACAGTCTAGCTGCAGACATATGCATCTCTCAATGTTATGCGTGTTAGCATTTAAAGTGAACTAATGAGCAGTCATTTGAAAATTAAAATTTATGCCTACATGGACATGGGATACTTCTGAAAATATAGACATTAATGTGCATAAAATAATCAAAAGAAACTGAAGAAAAAATCAGATGTGTGCAGAAAAACAGTTTTGTACATACACATGTATCTAGACCTCAAATAAGTCTGGGAGAGTTAAGTACTTGTATCTGTGTAATTCCATAGGGTTTAGGGAACATTGAAAGGTCAACAAGTGAGACATAAATTCATACTAAAGGTCCTGGAGGGCCCTGTGGTCCAAGTTCCCCAGGATATCCTTGAGCACCCTGGGCACCCTGCATATTAAAAAAGAAACAGGAATAAATCTCCTGGCAAGATTATCACGAAAACACAACACTAAATTCAATGAACTGAATAAGAAACAGAGGAGCAGCTCTGCTTCTGAATTTCCTTCTCCTATATCAGGAGAACACAAAAGTATAATTCTTCCTCACTGCTTCATCGTTCGGCATATGTTTTGAAACATGAGAAAACATCTATTCTTAAAACTAAACTACTCAAGTGAGCATGTAAGTCCTCTGAGAAACATGGACTCATAATCCATACAGTCCTAGTAATGCCTCTAATAAACATTCAATCTTTCAAATATTATATGCAATAAATCCTCTAATTTAAAGCTTCATTTTCAAAGAAATGAAACATTAAAAATGTTTATTTTCTTTTTAATTTAATGCTCTCTGTTTATTCCAATAGTCAGAAGAAATATCAGCCCTGCCTTCCCCTCTTAATGTTCATTCTTGGAATATGGACCATTCTGTTCTTTGTAAGCATTCTAGAAGTTGAGCTGGTCTAACCTGTTCAGTCTTAACTTCAATGGGAATTTTAGCAGTTGGACTAGATGGCCTACAACCTGACTGGCCTGCAAACTGACTGATTTTGGTTTAGAAATCAGTGACATAATTGTAAAAAGTATGCTTAAATTATGTAAAATGCCAAATAATATTAATATATACTCATGTTATATAGAATGTGTTTATACATATTACTGTATATTTTTATACATATCTATCTTGCCGTCTTAATTTTGAGTTACCTGGAGGCCAGGCATTCCTGGTAATCCAGGATCACCTTTTGCACCATACTCTTGGCTATATCCTTCTGCAGGGCACCCCTGGACAATTAGATAAAAAGAAACATAAGAAGTCATACTATAGAACTCTGTAGTGCAACAAATCTTGCAATACAGTTTGTAGGAAAATAAGCTACATGAGAATTGTATAATGATGGAAACCGTCCACTGTGGAGAGTTCTACCTTTAAAAAAGATTTTATTAAACCAAATATACCTTTTGCAGGCCTTCCAGTTCTCTGCTAGGAACAGTCTTCTTTTCAGATATACCTACATTACTCATGCAGTCCGTGTGGTCAATTGATTTTTGTTACTCTTTATCGCTCTAAAATATTCTGTAGTGCATCTGCAGATTTCCATATGAATTCATAAACTGTTTGGGGGAGGAGCTCAGCTCTTTGTGTGCTTGAAAGTGTTAAATCCATTACATGCAATAACAGTTGTTTAAGGGAAAAAAATTATAGACAATTTTGCAACCTGAGGTGAATGCTACTGGGGCAAAAGAAGCAACAAACTTTGTGGTTGCTATTTCTGGAAGGTAAACCTTCTGTTTCCCATGAATGAAGATGTTAAGAACAACAAACACACACAAATTGTTGATAACCAATAAATACTTTGAGTAATATGATGCAAATAACTGACCTTCTCTCCTTTGATACCAGCAACACCCTAGAAAGAAGAACAATCTTATTGAAACAGAAAAATAAGACTGCTGAAATAACACATTCTAAATACTCTCTAAGCTTGATGCTCTTCAGGTGATTTATTTTCATGAAGAAGGTGCATAGACAGGTTCATGTTTACTGGGCCAGACTTCAAACTCCACAAGTGCAGGCAGAACAGCTTTGAAGCCTGATCTTAATAAATGAATCAATAAATAAAATCAGCAGAGCTGATAAAATAAAGATCATGTTTAGAAGTTATTAGATTTGAAGCCACTGGAACTTGAAAGATAGCATTCCTCTTCCATTTGCTTAAAAGTATCTCTTTCAAACACATTTATATAGTGAAAAACCCCCAAAATCTAGGATTAAAGCCATGTACCCAGAGTAAGAAGTTCCAGGTTTAATTCCCTGTTCTTATTGACTTAATTAAGCCATTATTTTCTCAAAGATACTTAGGCACAAACTGCAACTGCAATCTATTAAATATATCTTGGACACCTTCAGGGATATAAGTGGTAAATTTTCATGAGTATACCATGAGAGCTCCATTCAGTTAATTTCATGCAGTCATTAACTAAGAAGTTGAGGCCCAACATGCAGACAATAAAATATTACTTTCAACTTCGGTCTCTTTAGTTTTCATACTAATAAAATAGGGATACCTATATATTTCAAATGTTGTCAGTATGAGCTAACATGACTTTACTGGCTTTATTTGGTGGCAATGCACACAATCATGAATTTCACAGACACCTACTGGAAGGCCTGGAGCACCTCGGCGACCTGGAGGCCCTGGAAATCCTTGGTCACCCTAAAAGTAGTAACAGTGATTGTTAATGCATATTATGGCCTGATTATGACAAATGTGATTACAGAAGTTTTTTATGCTATCACACTAAGCACACTGAGCTCATGACCACCGTATTTTCCTAGAAGACGATCATCCCATTTTATGCAGTTTGACTTCTATGCTAGACTGTACAGATTAGTTCACAGTTTCACTAGAAATCTATGATTTTCTGTAGTAGGCATTATGCTGACTCCCTCTGTCAGAATGCTCATAGAGCAAAGAAAACCTGGTAAATCTGTAACTTAACATTAAGCTTTTTCTCTTAATTACTTTCAGGATTTATGAATTGCCAACAGCAAGCTAGATACTGGCAAAATAAAACAAATTAACTATCTCCTTTATAACCCATTGCAACAAAAGGACATGTCAGACAAAACTGATTGGGTCTTCTGGATTTAATAAAAAAGGTATAATCTGTCAAAACATCAAATGTTAGTCTTATCTTTTTGCAAAAGCCGTTAGCATGTATTATTTAAGTATTTGTTTTGCACAAAGGTGCAAAAGATTTCCTTCCTCTGGTCTCAAATGACAAGTTTTTCTAGCTGATAAAGTCACAAATCAAAACAAGTCAAAGTTGTTGTATATTGGGGGAAATTTAGAACACTTTTTGTCCATTCCCAAGCACAGCCAAACACAATCTCCAGAACACTCAGCTTGGTTTGTACCTTTGTGCCATTGCATCCTGGAACACCTGGGAGCCCAGGAGGACCAACAGCTCCTGGTTCACCCTAAAAGAAGCACGGAATTGACACAAGCTTTATTTTTGCACATTCATATTGCCCTACAGAAACATGGAAAGAGTTTATGTTGGAGCAATGTTTCACAAGACTTGACAGATTACAATGTGTTCTTAAATTATTACAATGAGTAAGAATTGCTGATGCCAAGATTTTTATCTCTAAGCCAAATGACAGAGACAATGTTGATGTTGGGACTAGAGTGAGCACATTGAGCTGAGGATAATTGTGCACTAAAGACTGAAGTAAGAGAGCAATTGTGAAATCAGTTTCATTTTTACTTACAGGAAGGCCTGGAGGACCTGAAAATCCGGGTATTCCTGGGACTCCCTAATGATATTAAAGCAGAGAAATAATATTATTAATATTAAACAAAAGCTCATTAGGCAATTTTTCTTTGATTACATTCATAATATGAATGAATGCAAGTATGATTCTATTAAAAGATCATTACTTCCTTAACTCTTCTGACTGTGAACCAAGCATAATGGCTACACACAGGTAACACGCACTGGTTTTGCCCACAGGAAAGAGACACAAACAACTCTTCATGGTATTCTAGTCTGACCTTTTCACTGCAACATGCAAGTATTAAATACATACAGCAACAGCTTTGGATGTAAGGCGTAGCAAAAGGGCAAAAGTTCTAAAAATCAATAATACTTGTGAATACACCGTATCATAAATTTTAACCATACTTTGAAATCGGACAAAATGTTTTGCTTTTATTTTCACATATTATTGAACCAAGTTGGAAATTAGCATGACATTTAATACATGTAAGTTTGTTTAAAATACACTTACTCGTATACCTTTGGGTCCAACTAAGCCTGTAAACCCTGGAGAACCCTAGATCACAAATGGAAAGCAACATTTTTCAGTATGTTTCAATGGAGAAAAAGCACATAAACGTCAACACGACATGTAATATTTTCAATATCAATACCAACCTGATTGTGGCAGTACCTTCCTGATTTACACTGTGGCTGAGTTCACACAACATTTACACAGAAATAATTTATTCACCAGAGGCAATTTATTGATAACAGCAAGATTACTGTTCCTCAAGAAAAATATACATAAAAAGCTTTTAATGCACCAGTTTTTTTGTTGAGGTTTTTTTTCTATTCATACAAGAGTTATTGAAAAGTCACATTCAGACTCCATTTAGGCATAGAGGAAAGAAAGCTCAAGTCACTGAAGCCACTCCCTGCATACTGCAGGCAACAAGGTATTTCCTAAACAGACCAAGATTTATCTTAAAAACCATCCTTCCCTTTTCTTAAATCTATTTTTCATATTTGTCTCAGTAGTAGATTGTTTATTTTCTTTTCAACAGTAAATGTCATGATTTTAATAGATATTAAGACAAAAACTGAGGGTGTGCTGCAAAAATCTGCCTAGACCCATGTTCATTGCCTCTGGCAGTTCAGTCCAGGTGCTTTAGCACTGGAAAATGGACAGCTGACAACAAAAGCCTGTGGTCATATTAGGCCTACCCTGATGTTGTCGAAATGACCATTACAGCTGGTGACCAAACAACATCCCTCACCAAATGGGAAGCTCTGAGACAGGTTTTGGTTTGGTTTGGTTTGGTTTTGTAAAACAGAATTGTCTACACAGTCATAGCTAACTTTGACCATCAAGCACAGTAGTTTCTCTGTGTGTATCTCTGTCTCACATACATACCTACCTTTGGTCCCTGTGGCCCTGGAGGCCCTTCTGGACCAGGAAAGCCTCTTTGACCAGGTGGACCTGGAACACCAGGAAAGCCTTTTTCACCCTGTAAAGATTACAATAATTAAGCTCTTAAAATATCCATGAATTCCCCTTTTGCTTATTTCCAAGGCATTCACTACTTTCAGTACCTCTTGGCTTTCTGCTGCCGTGGCAGACCCATTGCCCTTGCCCACACTGACCTGTTCTTGAGGTGTATCTCTGTGCTGCCTCAACCCCACGGCCCCACATGCTCATAAGTATGGCTGAATTATCAGAACACAAGATACTACTCAAGATTTTGCAGAGTACAGAAGTTAGCCGACAGCATGAAAACTTACGAAAGCAGCTGATATGTACTCCTTGCTAATATTTCTGTATTATGTTTAGCAACACAAATTGGGAAACTTAAAGGCTGCTGCTGTACAGCAAGGTCAGTTCCAAACCAACAATATCTCTTCATGAAACCCAAGGAAAAAAACAGTGCGAGTCAAATGCAACAAAACCATTCAGACAGAATAAAAAACCCTTGCTTTAAGTGACAACTATTTTAAATTTTTCTGAATCTCAGAGATTAAGACACCAAATTACTTTTTCATGTGTTTTTTAAAATCAAGGTCAAATAAATAAACTATGTAAATGAAATAAAAATTGAACTTGTACAAACAGAATATAGGGAACTAAGCTACAGTGAAAGGGCCATTTTCAGTTTTTTAAATTAAATATAAAAGATGCAAGTCTTAACTTGGTCTAAATTAAGTGCTTCAAGCCTGGAAGCTCACTGAAAAGGTGTTTCGGCTCTTCAGACAGCAGCAGCTGCTGCATTTACCATGCTCAGTTTTACATTAATGAAGAGCTGCCTGTGCAAGACCTTTTACATCACAGAATGATGTAGGAGAGAGAGAATGGGTTTATCAATTCTCTCAGAGTCAATTTTCCAATTGCTTTGTACAAAGTTATACAGAGAAAGCATGTGAAATTTTGCTGGGCAGAATTTTGAGTGCCTTATTTGGTGTACAAGATAGGTTCCAAGAGATATCTCTGGGAAGCCAAAATATTTTGGCTTGTCCCTACAGCAATTCTCACTCCTCAAAATCCCACAAACTCACCAGATTTTAAATAGCTTCTGCACAAAACAAAAATTTAAAAAATAGTAATATATATTTATATCTCTCAAGATAGAATGTAATCCCATATTATTTTAACACATATGACAATAAGAATTGCATTATAAAATTTCTGTGAGATCTATATAATAAATTGGCATAGCTTTTTATACAAAATAGTTTATTTCATGCAGCAGCGTCCTAAGGCAGAAGGATGACTGCTATCCCAGGATGTGCCGCTGGAGGGGGTTCGGTACCAGCTCACAGGAAAAGCAAACCCCTGCACCTGCCTGCCCAGAGCAAGAGCCACTCGCTGCTGTCTGAATCCAGAGCAGCACTGCACTCTCCTGACAGCTTCACTGCCCTTTCTACAGAGAAAAAACAATTTTAGCCATATTGTCTTCTTAGAAAAAAGAAGATCTACAAGATCAGAGGATTTTCAAGTTGTAGTATTCTAAACACTGAATAATTATCAAAACATGTCAATTAATGTCATTGTCCCGATTTTCCATAGCTGCATGAAAAACTTCATCAATGCAAACAATGATTTACCTACAAATTGCTCAGTTATTTAACACAGAACTGATTAAGACAAGCTGTGGGTGTCCATTCTTATTACTATTTCTCTTTTAGTGGGCAGCTTATTTTTTTCTAGTTTTTCAACTAGTCTCAATTTCACTGTTTAGGACAAGGTCAGGTTAGACCAACTAGTAACATGAAAAATAAACATGGAGATTAACTGAAAAGATTAGTATTCTCCTTTCCCACTTATTAATACATATTTTAATAATGAATATATTTACTTCCAGACAAATTTTCTCAACTTCATAAAAGAAGATGGGACCAATCAGTGGGACTAATCATAATCCTACATCCTTATAGATGTCTGGAATCTGTTGATAAGGTTTAGTATGGTAACTTCTGTGTTCTTGGCTTGCCTGAACTGCAACCATGGCTTCTTCAATAATGCCCCTTTCATTTGTGAATCAGTTGTTTTTCCAACTGCAAGCAGGATTTTCAAAGAATTTTTGGCATTTGTGTAATTCAGGTTTGTCTAAAAGCCACTCAGAGCCTCAGCCAAGCTGCTATTGGCAACAGGCAGAGCTGTGGCTTTACTGCTGATGGATTTGCTGTTGCTTCAGTGCTGGCAAGGTGTTTGTGATTAGGACCCAGAAACTCATCCTCTGCTTGATCTACAAGAGGTTTATCTGTTTGATGCCAGTGTGTTCCTTCAGGAACTGGCAAAGGGGGGCAGGCAGCACTCAGAGATGGAAAGGGAAGCCCTGAACACGACACTCTTGATGGCATTAAGAAATTTGTAACAGGAGAGGTGCTGCCAAGGTAATGACATTTGTTAGGAGTTAGTGAAAGGGACCTGGTGCTTCAGACAACTGTCCTGATGGTCTTCAAACATCATACAGTGCTGTAAACATACTAATGCAGTAAAAAAATTCAGTTGAAAAGTCTTAGTTAAAAAGTGTCCCCAAAGTTAACAGAATTTTGTAAGGTAATCATTCTCTGTATACTCTGATGGCAAAATACCACCACACACTAAATAAACTAACACTCACTGTATCAGCCGAAGTCGTGTATTAACAATTTCCAAGTATATAAGCTAATATTAAAAAATGTATCTGTTCTTACCTTACTACCTTTTGTGCTATCACAAAAGCAGGGACTTTTACCTTTGCATACACAGTTCTGAAAAACAAAAATACAAACGTTATAATGCAACTATTTTTCTCATTGAGTTGCTTGGAGTGAGGCAAGTGAGATCTCAGTGGTTTTAGTAAGTAATTAGTTCACAGACAATATGACTTGAAAAAAAGTTTGTGAAGAGGCAATTCTCAACAGTGGCATAAAAAGCCAATATGATATTGCCAAGTTATAAGATAAGAAACTGAGTATTAGTTATTAACAGTTTATTCAAAATTTTCACAATAACATCTACATAAGTGTATTAACAAAAGCTGCATGGTCTTTTTGGTTCTGTGATTTTCATAATAATAATCTACACTTCTTTCAAATATTTAGATGAAGTAGATTTTTTATCTAAAATCTAGGTCTAAGGATACAGACAAATCATTATATGAATACCAAATAAATCAATTCACCAATTAACAAAAATTAAAACCCCACGGCACTTGGAGTAATTTATAGAGGAGCTCTTCTCCAAAGTGTTTTTAGTAATAGTTATTGTTTTATATTAAACAGATACATAATTCCAGTAGTACATGTTGAAGCACATTTACTGCAGTGGTTAAGGTGTTGTTCAGTGGGTGCAACCTTACTATAACACTGAATTGCCCTTCCTACACTATGGGATTGGATTCTATAGGGCTCTGACCTCTTCTTGCTCGATTCAGAGAGTAATTTAACCATCTGCTTAGAAAGTATTCCAGTCCTCTCCTTCACATAATTCCTCAAAAAAAATGACAAAGGAAGAAGGAAGAAACACCATACTACAGACTATGGTGTCACCCATACAAAGGTTAATGTAGATTGAGCATGGCATTGCCACTCCAGCCACTGCGATGGTGGCAACTGAATTGGGAGGGAATCTTACACAGTTCTCAGCACTTTGCCAGTAGCACTGGTTACATGAACAATGTCAGAGAATGTATTTAGGGATGATATCAAACCTGAATATGCCACAGGATGTGACAAAGTCTTAAGGTAAGGAGAAGAGCAAGCAATCCCAGGCTTCCTATTCTCTTACTAGCACAGGCTCTGAGTGCTGTCACTCACATTGGTGGGGCAACACAGTCCTACTACAAATGGTTTAAAAGCAGGAAGGTGGAGAACAGACCAAAAGAGCCAAAGTGAGGATGATCCACTATTTCTCTACTGATCTATGTTTTGGAATGATATATATGATGACAAGACAGTCAGAGTATTTCTTTGTTTTTCTAGATCTGGAGAAGACAAGAGTAGCTTGGCTATGATTTTTAAATACATATTTGTATTAAAAATACTGCACCCAGGACAGAGGCAGTAAAATGCACTGCCATGGGAAACAAGCACCATATTCTTTAGGTACATTGCAGACCAAGACCACACAGGATGAGTAATAAATACATTCAGATGAAAGCTGAGATGAAATTAAGTGTATTGTGGAGGAATATAGTAGTGTGGCTGAAGTGGGGCTTAAGTTTGCACTTCTGGACTGATTGGGCTTTAATTTAATGGGTGAGCTCCACCGATGGCCAAAGTTCCTGGTTAACATAAATGAAAGATAACTGTGCAACATGAGGTATTTTAAAATGAATTAAAAGCAATGTAAGTGATACCCATTAATTACTGTGGACAGTAAAAATAGCCCAGGTGTCTTCTCTAAAGTGGGTGATGAAGCTGTCACTTTCCTTCACTGGTTGTTCTAACAGCTGATCACGTTTATTTTTAAAAATGCATGACTGATTTTTCATTTAAACTTGATACTTATTAGCATCTCACCTATCCTGCCATTAGGTCTTTATCTCCTAACTTACAGAATCACTGAATTAGAGCTCTATCAATATGTGGAACAAGACTTACTGGATAATATCTATTTTTCTGTGATGCCACTTTTTTATTCTTTTCCATCTTTCTGCTCATTGATATCATTGCCCAATGATATCCTGAGCAGCCTAAAAATATGCATGTCATCACAGTGGTCCTTTCTAAGTGAAAGTAACTTACCAGCTAATTTCCAGTTTTCTGTAATTTCTTTTAAAGGCCAATATTTATTAAAAATTGTGTATCAGTGAGCCAGCTCCTTTAAGTCTTGATTATGAATTTTCATGGGCTGCTGACACATGGAGATTTCTGAATTCTTCCTGGGCTGTCTCAGTGCAGAGCAATCGCTCTACACATCCCAGCTGCGTCTATAAATCACAACTGAGCACATAGAATAACCCTGCTCCAACAGTTGATGTTAATAGAGTGCTTGAAACTTCAAAAGGCCCATTTCACTCATGTTCTCTACTACATGTTTTCTATTGCATCTAATAAAGGTGGGAGTAATACACTGTGATTACAGGAAGTGAAAAGTTTTGCTCTACCATTTATCTACACTGCAGATTTGTGTTGGGGTGAGTCTGCTGCAAATGTGTAAAATGCTGCACTTTCTGAAGAACATTATGGTGGTAGCTAAAGTTTCTAGCTTGTATACAGTCACAGTTTTGAAAATTTATCCCATCCTGCACAAGAGGTTCTGAGAGCAGAGCTTTATAGAAAAAGTTCCCACTGTGAGAAAAGCTATATAAAGAAAATATTTTTTTGCTGATGCACCTGTATTAAGATACTTAGCTAGATTAGCACACTCAGGAATTCTAGCTAGACAAGGTTAGTAGATACGTGACCCTGGCAGCATATTCCTCGTGTTGCACAACTGCAAATCACCATGGAGCATGCAAGGTCCCCTCACTCCAAAAAACTGCTATCAAAACAGAATACCAGTCTCACAATTAGAATCTGTATACTAAAAGTTTTTCATGCATTCTAGGCATCAAACATGAATTCATTAAAATTATCAAAGACCACGAAGAACTTTGTGTTTTTTTAGTGATTGCTGGACCAGTACAACAAAACCAAATTATTAAGCCTTCAATAAGTATAGACAACATAGAGCAGAAATAGGAGATGATGAGATGAAGGAAAATATGTCAGTTCCCAAACCCTGAAACATTGTGTAGTCACTTGTGAACTGGAAGGCAGCCAGACATTCCTACCTTAGAAGACTCCTGTTAACAGCCATGTATACTATCACAATGCACAGCACTTTGCTTACCAGCTGAATACCTAGCACAGGATGAAAATTATTTCATTTAGACTTTTCAATATAAAGAAATACACCTGTAACTTAATTAATAAACAGCCTGGTCAATAACACCTAACAGAGAGACTGGGTCTAAAGGACACAGCAGGAGACAACTGTTACACTACAGGCAGTGCAGTTGTTGAATGAGCTCCATTAAACACTTGTAATGGGAACTTTGCTCAGGGAATAACTATTGAATCAAAATGCCCCGTTGGTGGCACGGGCCTTGTATTACTGGTTATGTGCTGCTTTCAGTGTGAGGTGCAGGAAAGAAGTCCTAAACATTTGTGGTCACAGGAAAACATAACACTTCACAGAAACTGGACTTCGTGTTTAACTTACAGACACACAATTTGTGGTCACGTGATGTTAACACACATTTTTATCTGAACTTGGTAAGAATTTTCTTTATATCCTTAATTTTAAACTAATATGAGTTCTTTTGGAAGGGATTTGCTTGTTTATGTAATATAAAGATATATTTATAATGGTATTTCAAACCAACTAAGCTAAATAACATGTAGAGAGAAACGGAAGCTTCTGTATGCGAACATTTAAAGAGCTTTCTATTATGCCAAAGGGAACACGTATGTGAACCCTTTTTTCATTTCAGAAATTGAAACCACTTTGAAACTATTCTTTTACTTTTTACAGCAAAAACCTATTGGTTAAGAATTTTGTATAAGAACAATTTTGTAGTGTTAGACAAATCTCTCATAAGTATTCTGACTTAGCACAATAAAAAAGCAGTAACATAAACCTTAGGTTAAACAGTATAAGCCAGATGGTAACAAAATTTTCAGAGAACTTCTGGTATCTCTTGCCTCTTTTTTGTTGATATACTGTACAGCCTATCTTTTTTTTTCCTGTGAATGAGCCTGTTCGTACAGAAGTTCCAAGAAACCACTGTAACATAGCTATACAGATGAGAAAACACAGCCCTCTGTCATTAAGAGTGTGTTCCACATGCAAGTCCCATGGTGCCAACCATATTCTTCTTCAAGCAGATACAGCACAATTAATTCTACAGGGCTTCTTCCCTCTCCCCAGCTCACTATCAGTGAACAGTCAGGAAGTGTGAGAACAGTAGGGCTTAGCAATCTTCACTTTGCCCATGTCATCATTGCCTTAGGATAAAACACATTAAATATTTTAATTCAGAAAAAACCAAACATGCTGAGTTTTCAGAAACTCAAATGATTTGTGAGCTCTGTAGTGATGGCCACTAAAGCCTATTTTGTAGACCTTGCCTAAAATTACTCAGTATCTATATAAGTAGAGCTGGTATATTGTGTGCAGTTTTGGGAAACTCTATGTTTAGGCTCTCAAATTTCCTGTTTTGGGGTGTATGTCTATGTAAATACCTTTCGGTCTATAAAGAGAAGATACAGGATTTCTCTCTCTTTAGACATAAAGAATGATGCTTTCTTCTGATCCCTTCTTCTAAACAATGCATACTTTGACACTTATGTTTATAATGACCAATACCTTTCTCTACAAATCGTCTTACTAGGGTACATGTCACTGTGATAAGGACTATCAGAAATGGAATCAAACTGTTCCTGATATATTCAGACGTGTAAAATCTCCAAAGACAGAGCCATAAACTCCATCTCTGGGGTTGGTTTCTTCTCCTGACCTTGAAGAGAACATGGGGACAACAGAAATAAATATTTTTCTTTTCTCCATGGAAAAAAGACTTAGCAATTCAGGCCACGGAATTTTTTTTGTGTAGAGAACTCTTAAGGGTGTTTAATCAGCTTATTCATCCGTGCTCTTCCTTCCTAACCTTAAAAGAGCAATCTCATAACAAAGAATACACACCATTTAACAAGTGCATTTTTGCTTACCTACAGTATATGGTTAGCATTAACTCACACATTTTCCATTTCCCCAGCTGTTGAGTGTGGGAATGGTATTCACTATAATTTTTGTCTCCTCAGGCCTGTATATTTGTATATTCATAAAATTCCTGGTGTGCATCTTCTGTTAAGTGGTGCAAAGAGCAATGAAAGCAACAGTAGCTTGTTCAGAGAAGGCTTATTGCACATGCTTTGGTTTCTTCTTATTTGAAAGGCTCTGTGATTTCACAGATCTAAAAAAATTACAGGTCACTTCTTCCTGCAGCTTCCTCCAAAATAATCTGTGGAAAAATGCAGCACAAAGCCCTAGCTGAAAGTTCTTCACTAAACCAGGCAAAATGGAAAACCTGTAAACCTGTGCAACTTGTACCCTATCACAAAATTGCTATGACAAATAATGAAAATGGTAAAAATATATTAGGTGTGACAAAACAGAATTTTTCAGTGTGACTGTGAGAGACTGGGTCTGCAAAGAGTTAAGGAAAAAGCCTTTTTGTACTTCACCTTCCTCCTAGGCTCCTGTAATCCATGCCAACATACTTCTAGTATTACTTTGTTAGGCAGTAGGGTGAGAATGTGACAGTAAAACAGATGACCGGACATCCCAGACTAGTTGCACTTAATAGCAAAGTATTTTGTTTCAAAGACCTGTTATATCAAATCAGCTCTAGAAGAGACTGCAGCACACATCATAAATAAAATGGTTCTATCTCTATGAAATGCAAAGCAGTGAAGAAAGAACCAGAACTCTAACAATTTTAACGGTATTATTCAGCCAGCAAAATAACTTGAATTACAGACTTTTGCTTAAATGTGTATTTATCTTGTAGGTTTTCTAGAAAAGGCATCAAGTGTCAACAGTTCAATTTTCCCAGGTGTTTACTAAAGTCACCAAAGAAGGTTCATCCTTCAGTTGTATGATGCAGCACACAGGTAGGCATGCTTCACAGGAACACTTCACATTTCCTGGCCATCAGAGCAAGGTGCCGTAAATCAGCACAACTCCATCAATTTTGATGCACAAACATTAGGGTAACTCTGCTAATGTATGTTACCTCTCTTGGCCCAGAAGGAAAAGCCTTGCTCTGCAGTGCTGTGACATTGGTCTGTTTCTCTATGGAGGTGATGGCTGAATTACAACTGAATATAGAAGCAATCAGAAGCAGAACAGTCTAGCAGAAGTTGGACCCAATTATCAGAGTAACACTCTCCTTGACTTTGGAGCTGGGATCACATTAGCCAAATCAAAGAGGGCACTTCACAAAGGACTTGTTTTTCTAACACACTCAGTGAACTCTCTTGTATATTCAGGTGCACATCTTCTCAGCTGCTTATGCAACAAAGAACCTGGGTGATTCCAAAGGCTGCCAGAGAAGGAACATTCTCACCATGCCACTTAGTGCCTCCAACACTTTGATTCCTGGCTAAACTAAGCCTACATCCCATTCTTATCAGCCTTGGAGATGGCCATGGGCTGAGCTAGAACATTATTTTTTCCTTCCAGAGTTGAGATCTATATTGACAGCAATATAGGTTGCATATAATTAGGAAAAATATTGTTATTAGGAAGCAAAGAAGATTCATTTTAAGAACTTACATGCAAATTCTAACATTTGTAAGAAATGAAATTCATTGTGAAATATGAACATTTGCATCTAGTCATAGACAATATGTATGAGAAAGCAGACACAAAACAGATCTTCCCAAGTCTTACAGTCATCAAGTTTGTTACGTCCCCTCCTTTGCCATCAGTGCATGATGAAAAATATGAAGTGGCATGATGGAGGCAAAAACATAATAAGGTGCACTTAATTTTATCCTGTGAATTAACAAACATTGCAACAGTATTTATAATACAAATTAGAAGCTGGTAGGAAGATGAGGTGCAGCTAACTTGCCAGCAAGCAATCTTGCTCAAGTAGAAACTCTTTATCCTGTTCTGAACAAATACTAACATGATGCTATCATAAAAACGATGAATGCCACAAAGCAGCAGTATGGATTCAATACTAATGAACTTGACCAAGGTATTTTTCCTATTAGATAAAATTGAAACAACATGTAATTTGAAATAAAAACTTCCAGGGAATATTTTTAGATTAGTGTTTAATTTGAAGATATACAAGAAGTACATAAATGGTATCAAAAGACAGAAGACACTTAAGAAAATTAATTGAATTGTACAATTGCATCAAGACTCTTTCAGTTCTAGGTGCTGTTAGACAAAATTAGGCCATGAAAAAGCAAATTCATTTTTTTCTGAGAGAAAAAAAAAGATTATGAAGAATCTTGTACCCTGTGAAAACATATTGATGATGATGATGATTCTAAAATATTTAAATGAACAATGGAAAAATCTGAAGAATTATAACACCAGCATTTGAAGTCAAATCAAAGAAGCTGAAAAGCCTTTGACTTGGGAAGATGCTACTTCTGCTGAGTTTTCAGAAGATGTGATTAGAGCATGCCAGTGGCCAAGAATGCAGACAATAATACTCCCCAGCAGGTGCCAGAAAGTTCAGCCTCCTAAGGGCAGTGAAGCCTGGACTCTGTGAAGATCTGCAAGGACTAAAGTTGGCTGTATAAACAGCAGCAGGCACAGATTAATAATTTGGTTTCCTGTCTTCAGGAATAAGCTACACCTAAAATTTTCTCTATTGAAACACTTTTTAATTGATGCAAACAGCAAAAATATTGCTAACCGGTCAAACACCAATTTATTTTTATATGAAAGTGTAGCATGATTTTAGAACATTAACATTACCTATTTCTTTGCAATGAACAGTTTAGCCAAGATGCAATGATTTATTCATCACTTACCTCATTTCATTTACAGTAGCCATTAATATTTAGTTAGGAATTTAGATAAAACTGCCAGAAGAGAGGCTCAGAAAAAGTGTGTGTGTGTTGTGGGAGAGAGGGGCATGCCTGGAACACAGCCTGTTCTTGCTAAAAGCCATCCAGAAGCCCCCATGATGATATCTACCTCTTCAGGGCAACAAGGGCAATGGATGGCAGGTATCAGCAGAGGAAAAGGAAAATGGAACAAAAACCAGCAAACTAAGCAGAAGATGGAGATGGGTCTTGAGTTGTTAATCTTCCACATCCTGCTTTACAGTAAGCACTAGATCTAGACAGAGCCTGAAACAACTCTGCAGAGAACGTGTACTTTGCAAATAGATCTGGTACCTCTGTTCTACATAAGAACTAAGAGGTATTTTAATTCCATTACAAATAAAACAACTACATCTTTGTTAAATGACTAAACTTGACTGCCAGTCGACTTAGAGTGCCATGAAAAAACCCAACATACTGGGTGAGGCACTTATGCTGTTTCCAGACACTCTACACAGAAGGGGTGAGTGAAAGAGCTGCATAAGTTTCGAAGAAACATTATTACTAATTAGACTGCTTCAGATAGTTATAGCAGAATGTGGCTCTCCTTTAGCAACAGCAAAGTACAAGATCACATTTTTTTCCTTATAGAGGTGAACTTCAAAATGTTTAAACAGGCAGTAAAGATTTTAATGTATGGCGTTAGAGCTTTACTCAAACATGCAAGGAAAAATTAAAATTGTTGACTATTACCGGAGAAAGAACTTGAAATTTACTAAAACTGGCAGTTTTTTGTGGTTTAGGTTTATCAGAAATTTTAAAACTGTCAGTTTTGTGTGTTTGATGTCTACCAGAAATTAACTGAAACCGGCAGTTTTCTGTTTGGTAACTGCAAGAAATGTTGAGAGCCACACTGACTCGTGTACCCTCACAGCCGACTGCTCTTTTCCCAGCTGGGAATATAAAGTCCAAATGTTACAACCAGACACTTGAAAAAGGCACAGAAAAGACTACAATATTATCTATGAGAATTTATTGACCAACGATGATGGACACTCATCATTAAGCCTGAAAGATGATTTTGTCATGAAGGTAGCACAGGTGGTCCAGACGGTAAATGCCGCTCCGGCGGTGTTTTCCTCAGGGACCATCTACGCCCACACCGCTCTGTCCTGGCCATCCACATACCCTGTGCCCACAGACCGGGCCTCCGCAGCCGCATCCCGGGCTGGTGACAGAACGGAGCCCCCATCCCACCCCGTGCCGTCCCCTCAGCTGGAAGGGCGGGAAGCTCCGGAGGCCAGCGGGGACGCGGTGCCCTGAGCAGGGCCTTCTCGCCCGTTCTCACCCTTGCCCAGCAGCGGTGTCCGGGTCGCGGTGCCCCGCAGCTGGGCGAGGTGTACCTCACCTTACCTCACCTCACCTCACCTCGCCTCGCCTCGCCCTGCCCGGGCGTGCATACGAGACGTATGATTTGAAACTCACGCATTCACCTTTCCTTCCTCACCAGTGGCCAACGCAGCGCGGTGGCCGCGGGGAGCGCGGGGCCGAGCCCCGCTCTGCCCAGGGCCCACCGCAGCCTCCGCGGGACCCCGCGCCACCGCCCCGTCCCGGCGCTCACNCCGCCCCCGTGTCCTGCCTTGGGCACCGCTGGCAGCCGCCGCCCGTCCGTCCGTCCTCATCAGGCATGGAGTGAGCGAGGTATCGGGGGCTTTCCCGCCTGGGAGCTGAGGTGAGCGCCGTGGACGGGCAGCCCCGGGCGGGTGCACCTGGCGCTCCTCGGGACGGGGCCGGGCAGCGCTCTGAGGAGTAGCCCCGTCCCAGGACAGCGGGAGGTTTCCCGGGTTGCCGGCTGGCTCCGTCTCCCGCCCGCGCCGCCGTGAGGGCGCAGGTGACGGGCCCGCCCGAAACGCGGGGCTGCGCGGCGGGAGCGGGGCCGGGGCCAGCCGTGGGCACCGCCCGAACGAGGCACGGGCTACGCTTGCATGGAGCGGGGTTGGCCCTAGATCCTGGCGGGGAGAAGGTCACGGTGAAACGGGGCAGGAGCGAGGCGGTATCAGGAAAGGCGGCTGCAGCAGCCGGGGCCACCAGGGCCATCCCGCTGCTGCCGGGGGGCTCCCGGGAACGGACGGGAGTTCCTCAGCAACGCTTTCCGCTCCCTCGAGTGTTTTCTTAATGAGACAGAGGAAATTCCCAGAGACAGAATGCTGCCCCACCGCATAAATGGAAAGCAGTGAGAAATGTTTTTTCCCCGGGTTTCCATGTAATATGATAGAAAGCTTTTGCGAATAGGAATTGTGATTTGCAAAGCGTTGGAAGTGTGTAAAGTTTATCACATTTGTGTTACAGACAGAAGTGCTGCATGTAACCTTTCACCAAAATAGAGTGCTGTTTTGAGAAGGTGCAAACTTAGAAAGCATGTTGGCAGTGCCAGCCACAGCAGCCTTACCTTGTCTGTAGTGTTCATGGATGCTGTACAGGAAATCCCACAATACAGGTTTCCTTAGCACAAGAAGTGATACAGCAAAAGCAAGTGTATATGTATATAAATCTAGGAGTATTCATGAAATATAAAGCTAAAGGCTTTCATGAGCAGAAAGCTAGCCACAGAGCTTTGTAAAACGGCTGCTCTGACAGGTACAAGAGTAGGGCTGGATCTCCACTCAGTAGACCATACTGTCAACCTCCTATGAAATCTGCTGTGAAAGCTGGTTAGTGGAAGCTACTTTTCCAAAAAGTTTGGGTATCAGTAAGAACATGCCTCTGAAAGAGGTGAGCATTATCTTCAGTACCAAAGATCTTGTACATAGCGACATGTTAATAAAACAACTTGACTAAAATATCCAATATCTGTGAGAGCAATCTGGCATAAAAAGAAAGGTATGGAGAGAAAGGAAAAGAATTCCCCTGTTTTCAGGCCAGATCGATGGTGACTGTGTAGAAGAAATAGTATCCAGTATTGGAACTTAACATGAGAAGTACTGGTGTTAGGTAGAAGGTAGTAGACTCTCATTTATACAAAAGTGAAAGCAAAAGGTGCATAACCTGTTTATGAGACAATATCAGAGCAAGTGAGACTACACTGGAAGAGAGTAATCAGTCCTCTGAACTGATAACAATTTCAATGCAGAATGCCCCAGCATGGGTCTCAGTGAGTAAAGAAGACAGTACTCAAAAGGAGAGTTGTTGAATACTAAGCCAAGGAGTTATTGGAAGAAACAGAAGAAAGCAGGCAGACCACTGTTAGGGGTGATAAAGGAGCTCATGCAGAACACTGAGTGAATGAAATATTGCTATAATAGATACTGAGTCAGTTTTCAAATGATGAAAATCCTGTGTGGAAATTTCAGAAAAAGAAGTCAGCTATCTCAAAGCAAAAATGTGAAAGCGCTACAAGGGACATGTATCAGAAGGACAAAGTATGTAAAAAGAATCCTCTTCAATCCCAGAACCACCTCCTTCACTGACCTTGAGCAGCTGGCTGCTAAGTGGCCCAACTGAATGGGAGTTTTGTGTGTTTATAATTAAGAAACAGCAAGTAATTTTGCACTCTGAGATTGTCACATAGGAGCATACATGCCTTTATGTGAATTTCTAGGACAGATTTGTGATTCCAAAGGAGCACTGAGCTGCTACAAAGGTAAGATCAGCCACTGATGTTCTCTCCCCTGCTCACCATTGCCATAATTGACCTTATCCATCCACAGAAAGCCTGTGGAACCTTGATGCACACTGTGTTACTGACACTGTTGTAGTCCACGATATTATCCGAGAGCTACAAACTCAGACAGTCTTGTCTGTCTAAACAGCTGTCCTGGCAGGCTTACCATGAATTGTGCCAAAATGTATACCTGCAGCTGCCTGTAGAGCTGCTTTACAAAAATCCAACAAAACCACCAGTACATGAACATCAGAGATAAACCTTAATTCTAGAAAGCAATTGAAAGCTTCATATAGTTAAAGTTTGTCTTTAACTTTGGTTCTGTTTCCTTGTTTCTTTATGGTAAAGAAAGGATAATACTATTTTCAGCAATATTTTTGTGGGAAACATTAAAGTTGTATGAATTTAGTATAAAGTGCATAGTTTTATAGAACACTGTAAATGTAAAAATATGACCTATTGGAAAGGATGGAAAGAGCGTTGAATATGTCCATCATGAATGAGGAAGTCCTATGGAAAATAGCTTATATGTTCATGTACTTAAAATGACTGTCCTAATTATATGCATAAAGAACCACATCAAAACTGAGTACACAACCCCATTTTTTACAACTTCTGATTCCTTGACTTTGTAACTTGTGTGGTACTGTTGCACATGATGTTGCTTCCTTTGGATGTAATGGGAATAATTAGCACTGCTCTAATTTTTTTTTTCTCAGTAACTGTAGCAATTTGTCTGGCTCATGTCCCCCTGTCTTTAGCAGAGTTACTGAGAATGAAATTGTCTTGCTTCTTGATTCTTGTCTAGAAAGTAGACATTTATATTATGTTATAGTGCCAGCTTTTCCCCCTCTGTTTTCTGAGGTTGAGGTGAGGTTTGGTGAAATATGAATATGAAACTATGAATATGAAACCTACTCCTTTGGTGGCAGTGAGTGTGCAGTCCTGAGGATATTTTATTGAGGTAACTGTTGTGATTGCTTCAAAAACATAAAACATGAGATCAATTTGACACATCAATCTAAACAACACCTTGTATTCTTTCTGTTATTGTATTAGCTACTGAACACTTCAACTTGTTCAGAAAATGATGGGGTTTAGATAGCCATGACAAAATAACAAGCAAAGGGTTGCAAGTCTTCCACTCATGCATTAACTATTATTTGAAACTGTGTCAATGGGTTGGATCAAAATGGATTTTAATTTCAAAATAAAAGTTTCACTGCTAATACAAAGCAAATGTACCAAATATAATTTTATTTTTAATTTTTTCTTAATTTTCAGAAGCTATTTAGATAATTAAATAATGAGATGGCTAGTGGGCAACAGGAACACATTTCTGCAAGTCTAACACTTTATAACTGGCTTGGATTTTCCATTTGAGGCAATTAGTCCCTGCAATATTGTATTGCCTCACAATTTTGCTTATATTGTTTGTATTACTAATGTAAAAAATCAGTGAGGTAGGAATGCTGTTGGAATATTATTTTTATATTAGGGGTGTTGTTATTTTTTTCTTTTCTTACAGATGGGGCACTGGGGCACAGCAAGAGTGTAAGAATTTGACAGATGAATGGAGTACTGTACAATACATGCAGAGTGTGATCCTGTAGCATGGACTGGCTGCCTTTGGGCTGTTTGTTCATCAGTCAGTGCAGAGTAGCTTCCAAAGTCTCCTCTAAGTACTGTGGGATTTGGATATACTGTGCATACACACAGGAGTCAATATTATTGATAGATTAATGCTGGTTACAAAGGTGCCACACTATCCAAATAATAGAGAGCAAAACAGTAATGTTTCAAGAACTGTACCCTCAGATGTTTAACAAACACATGGCTGCTCCCTGAACAGCTATCAGAGAGCAGCCAGTTTGCTGCACTTCACATCCTTACTCCGTGCTCAGGAGCTGAATGTCTTTGCCTCCTCAGGAGACTTCTCCAGAGGAAGCAAATGTGTCCATTCACGCTAGTCAGTGTTCAGTCTCCTCAAAATAATTTCCCTACATTTGGAATACTAGAGTGCTAAAAAGCAGGAGCCTGTGGTAATCTGGGCTAACCTAGGAGAAGCCCAGCCCTTAAACCCTCAGTGTGAAATAACCAGACTCATTTGCCAGACATGTCTTTTTACAAAGAATTGCAGCTTTTTTTGTATTTGGGGGATATAAAAATTTGCAGATGACCTGGCCATGTCTCTAGATTTGTGAAGCTTGAGTTTCCAAAAAGGTTGGAGCAGCAAATAAAACTGCTGTTGGACCTAAGTCATAGGTCAGGGATGCACTGTGTATGCAAATTATATATTATGTATGCAATTTATGTATGCAAAATTTGACTCTGTGGGATGCTGGAGGCCACTAGTCAGTCCAGCACACAGAGTTTCCAGGTTCCAAAACCCTGGCAAAAGCTGTAGAAAAAAATATTCTAAAAATAAAGCTAAAAAGCTCTAGGTGATGTGTCCAGTGATTGTCATTTGTCATGCATGTGGGTAGAACTCTTAGCTGAAAATGCATATGCCTTACTCTGAATTGAGGGCAGTCCTCCTTTGCTCAGATGCTGGCACAGACTGGTCCAGCCCCATTTGCAAAAGATGCTGCTGCTCAGTCTGGTCTTACAACTATAGCGAACACTTTCTCGAGGTATTTTTTTTAAGTACATTAGGTTTTTTACTATAGATAGGTGTTGCATCTTTTGTCTTAATGCCTTTAACTAAAATGGTGGCCGTGAAAGCTTTTTAACAAATAATCATGCAAGATGCTCTTTGTTCATTATTTTAAACACAGAATGAAGACTATCTTTGCTAGGCTAAAATCTTGTACACCTTTTTATGTTGATCTGCAGTTTCATTATAGTCCCCTTGAAATAATTGGATTGCTGATAAAATAAAATGTGGCCTGAATAGGAAGAACATAATGTGGTGACAACACAAAGCAGTGCAGTGTAACACATACAAATGGTTAAGACTTATTTTTGGTTATCCAGTGTGTACAATGTGTACAATGTGTGTACATTGGATGTATATTTTATTATAAACAGGTTCAGAGGTGAAAACAACTCCAGTATGGAACAGTGGTTATAGACCATCCACAAACAGAAGGAAAGAGAAGACCTGCCATTTAAAGAAAGAAAAAGTGCTGCATATACAAATCCTCAATCAGTGGGAATGGCGTTAACAAAGGATTCATTTGAACGGATTAAGTGGCTTATCACAGCTGCCTGGTGAGTTTTACAGATCACTACATTTTTTAACCAGATTCACTGAGATATATTCTTAGCTATCAATTTAACAGTAATAAGAAATCAGTAGTTAAATAACTAGCAGCCTGTCATAAATTTGATAAGCCTGTGTGATAATTTGTTGTATTTGAGTTCAATTACTGGTGTATAAGTTTATACCACTTAAATTTGAGCCCCTACACTATTTAAATAGTAGGAATCATGAACCATAACTCTGATTCTTTCAAGGCAGCTCTTACTGCCTTTTCTCTGCTCTGTTTGTGATTGGCTTACATCTAACAGTCTTTGCTGAGTCAAGTACCTGGGAAACATCTGCCTGGCTTCAGGAGGCAGGGATTTGAAAATGACAGAGAATCTGGGAAACACATGCCTGCTGTATATGACTGGGAAAAGGGGGAACTGCAGTACCATATATCAAGAAAAACATCATCAGATTTCTATTTCACTTATGCAAAGGCTTTATGAGAACTTGGTGTTTCCCTAAATGAAAAACAACTCACAGCTGACCAACTTAGGTATGGGAAAAAAATGTTTACAGAGACTGTAGAAGCAAAAGTGGTCTTGAATTAGCAAAAATCACAGAACAAACCAACGTTTGCTTTGCTACCTGGTTGAAATGTTCCTGTGAAGTTAAATTCTTTCAACACAAACTTACTTCATGCATTAAAAGAGGAACTACTGGTATGTGGAAGACTTCTCCACCATTTACTGCTGTAGCTAATCATCTGGCAGTTTCATATTGTTTAATCAGTCCTTCGTTTCATATTTAGTAAGGGACAGCATCTTCTGTATTCAGTTGCTACTAATTATTTTCATAAATATTTTGTTTCGGTAAAATCTGTGCATTTGAAAATGAGTAGCAGGCAACATAGGTGTAAAAAGTGTATGGATTAAATATTCATAAATGGCTAAAATATATTAATGCTTTCAGTATTGAATTTATCAGTAAATATCAGAGCATATACAGGTTATATTGTTTCCAGTTTGAATCTATGAATAATTAATAATCAGGGAGAGTAATTGGGGGTTTGCTGGCACAGATCTCAGTGCTTCTAAGAGTTGACCATATGACTAACAAAGACAAAACAGAAGTTGATCTCAATAGGGAATTTTACTAAATGCCTAGGTATTTGCAAAGTTGGAGTAGTTTTGAAATAGGCTTCACTGTAGCCTGTAGAATAGTACACAGCAGTCTGTATGCTATAGGTATACGTAATTTATCTTTTCATATAATGAGTAAGCACCTTAGTTCTTAGTAAAAATAATGTTAACATCAATAATATTTAAAAAGAATGTATACTTCCTGTATTGCTGCAGGAATTTTGGGCTAACTTTTTATTTTAGTTTTTCTGTTTTTTTTTTTTTTAACTTTACAAGCAATCACTAGCAATGGCTGGCATGGAGCTGGGCTTCCCCAGCAGCTGCTCTGGATTCACGTGGCTATTCCCAATGTGGGTCTGCTCTCTACTTTCTTTTGCCCTCTCTGAGCAAAAGAAAACAGCACCAGCTAACTGATTTTAGGGCAGATTTAGATCATTCCCATCTCTACTCAGTCTTTACCTCATGGTGTCCATGGGGAAATCAGTCTGGAATGGTTCTTCTCTAGCTCTTTGTAATTGTGGGATTAGAAATAGGTTACAAAGGGGGGGTTAAAAGAACTTTTACATAGTCTTGTTCATCTGTCTGTCTGTCCTCAGTCGTACAAATCCAAAAAGACAAATATTTACAGCATGGGCTGACCATTCTTGATGTTATGTACCCCTTATAAAAATGCTATATAGTCACCCCAAACAGGACTTAATTGTGTGTACACTTGATCACTTCTCACTTTCTACAGGCTAAATTTTTGTGAAGGTTTGACATTGTGAGTGTAGTTTTAATTTAGTTTTCTTTTGTTAAATCAGGTGGCTGCTGATTGTTTTTTCAGCTCAAGAAATTGACGGGGTAAGTGACATTAATACATACTTTAGACTAGTGAGAAATAGAATGGTAGAGTTCAAACAAGTAGCACCATATGCACTCAAATATAGCACATGTCAGTTATAACTTTCCATTCTGCTCTGTATGTTAGATCTGAAACTGGTTTCTATGGACATTCCCATCTCTCTGATGCGAAAATTTCACATATAATATAGTTTCAGTATCTACTTTATTTTCCTGTCTGTACTGGCCTTCATATTTGCAATGCCCTCACTGAACATCTTTCATGTCCATCCTCTTTGTATTCTTTCAAATATTTAGAAGCTCTTTTTTTTTGTAGAGTAGTTTTTTTTTATTGCCAAACTCATCTCTTACTATTTGAGCTGTTGAAAATGGACATTTTTTAAAAAATAAATGCTCAATCAGAAGAAGGGGTAACAGTTCTGTTATTGAAAACTTGTATTCTATTTACATTCCAGGAGAGGAAAAGTTTAGCAACTAGATGAGAGACTAATGTGGATTAGATTAGTAATTTCATCGGAAATGCAGTGTGTGAAAGACAAGTAGTCTGTGAGAGAGACCATCATACCCTCTTGTTCTGAGGTCTGGGAATTCCAGATATTCTAAAAATGTTATAGATAGAAAGAGCAGAATATTTTCCTCCTTATCTAATATTTGTCAGTGTTTTCTCCTTGAAACATTGAAGTATGAGCCTATAGTGTTCTGTTGGGTATTAAAACCTGTAAAAAAACAATCTTGACCTTGATAATAATGAAAACCCACACTGAGGAAATATTTTTTTATCACCATTTACTTGTTTACCTACATTATTCTTAAATATTTTACCTCCTTGTTAAAATCCATTTAAAAATATCTTTGATAATTTACACAGTTTTACTGAAAAATAATGTTATTTACTGGACATTCCAGCTTAGTTTGTAAGTGCATATGATGTGTGTTTATTATTACGTTTGGGAAAATCGAAAAGAATAATGATATTATGTTGATTTACCACAGAAAATCTACTGAATTTACTTTTTTTTGTGTTTTCATTTCCCTTTGAATATTATTTTTTTACTCATTACAATTTGATGAAACAAAGCAGTCACTTCTTTGATGTTAAGAGGACAATAACAAAAATTGTTAATACAAGAAATAAGTAAATTAATAGTAGGCAATGCATAACTACACCATGCTTATACTTTGTTTTATTTAATAGACAAGATTTAAATTCAAGATTTTATCTCTGAGCGAACTTCTTTCTCCTTCACCTTTTTTGCCTTTTATCATTTCATTGTAGTTAAACAATCTCCTAAAATAATGTGATGGATTACAAATTTTACATTCTTGCAAATAAAATTCTGATTCTGTTAAAATTTATTTTGGATGCAGCTGGTTTAATAAGTTATATTTGACTGTAATATTTAGTGTTGTGTAACATAACTTGTAGATTAGATCTTCTGCCTTCTACAGCAACAAGTAATAAGCTTATTGCTTCTCCCTTATCAGCATGTTCATGTTGATGAGAGATCTTTTGCCTTGAAAATCATCTGTTTAGCTAATATGTCCACCTGACAATATTTATGAAGTAATTGTTGTTTGTCATGCATTGATAAATCCATAATTTTAATTTTTAGGGAGGATATGCATATATTGATCCATGTGGGGGTCAGGATTGTTCAGTTTGTCGGTGCTTTCCAGAAAAAGGATCAAGGGTAAGTGGTGATTAGGACTAATGATAACTACTGTTATAAATACTGTTCATTTTGTGCACATTGCTGTTCCTGAAAATCAATATGGTTGATAAATCAATAAATCAATATTCAGACACAAACATATCTGCCAAACTAGCATAATTCTGTCACTGATATCAAGTACAGCAGTCACTGAAGAAAGTTAAGATTGATTGTGAAGAAGTTTGTTAGTTGGGTTTGTTCTAATCATGGTACCTCTCCTGTATTAAGGATTCGTTGAGATCAGTCTAGGAGTTAGACAGATGTAATTCCCAATACATGTAAAGAATAGAAATCTATGCTTGTTTTCCACAAAGAGGCTGGTTGAGAGAGAATGTCCATGCCATTCTCTAGTTTTATGAGAACTTAGTTATTTCTTATTTGGGTGAGATGACTCTGAAAATGTTTGCAGACTTTGTATTTTACTCACTTAAGACACTAACTTAAAAAAACCCAGAATTGTTTTTGTCTTATGAATAATTATAAAAAAACTCTAAGGCATTTTCACATTATATGCTAAAATTAGTAACTGTGCATGTTGCTAATTGTTAATTGAAATATGTCTGGTGATGACTAGTTTATCTTGGCTATTCTTTTTCAGAATACNATATACACGTATGTATTTGTATGTCCTAATTGGTGATGAACTGAAAAATTGTCTTTTACCAAAGTACTAATGGTTAAGTTTAGGTTTAGGAAGGTTGAACATTAGTGGATCAATTTTGGAAGAGCCACATGCCCCATTTCTTTGTGTACAACCTGAGTTGGCAGAAAAGCAAGACACCTTTTTCTTCCTGTGCTTCTGCAGTTGGTTGCATGCTTTGCTGTGTCATGATCACTGCCCTGGTGTCCTTGGATCCTATCCTAATCCTCCAGGATTATGTCTATGTGAAGGTCCCCCATGCTGTAGGATTTTCATAATAGAGGCCAAGGATGTGTATATCTCTGTAACACTGTGCTAACAAAAGGGCATCCCAGGAAAAGTATTTTGACTGGTACCACTGCAGTCTCTCAGTGCTACTGAATAGACTGTTTTGGATACCAAAAACCTGATCTGAAGTGCCATTTAGAAACAACTGACATTCAGACTAGGGGGCATTTCTCTGATTTGGGTGCTCACTAAGTAGCCTGGAAGTTCTGAGTTACATGCCCATAATCAGTCAATAATAAATACCTCCTGCAGTTGTTCTGGCACTTTCCTAGGCTGTCCTCATCACAGGTGAACGGTATTATGATTCATGCAGTTGCAGTTAATTTTCTAAATAATTTCAAGGAACTGAACCCAAATGCCAAATACAAGTGTAATAAATATTTCAAAATTAATTGAATTTGGTTATGCAAATGTAAGTCTGAGAATTGTACCATTTTCTGAAAAAGGTCTGAAATGAGGATGTACATGTACCCTGATGTATAATGTATCTCCAATGTAATATGAATTTATATTTCATACAGTCATTTATATCAATCAATATACTAGAAACAGAAGTACTCTTCAGACCCTGCATGAAGCATGGCTTAACTAAACACTGCTTCACATAGATTACTGGACATATTGTCTATACTAATGTATGGTGAGGAATAATTTTCTATAGGATTATTTAATCTTTTCTTTTATCCCACAATTTTTTTGTTTTTTAAACTTTGCTGTGTTCTGCTTTTACACTCTGACACACTAATTTTTTTCTCTGAGCTTTTGTGGAGACTACCCATTGCAAAATAAAAGATTTGTTTATCTTATTCTTAGCTTTCTAGAATGCAAAACATCTGCTTTATCTTCTTTTCTGTCTGAATCTTGTTCTGAGGCTGGTTCCTTAGAGTTTTGCATCTTCCTCAATCCTGTCTTGAAGGTGTAAGAAATAAATGATTATTAAAAGCCTCTGGCATTGTACAATACACAATGTACACAAAGCCTAAATATTCAGAACTTTTGGTATTAAGACTTTGCCTTCTATTTGCCCATTTGAAAATATTTTAAATTTCAACATCAAAAGTGTTCTTCATTATAAGTGGACAAGATAATGATAATTGAGGTTTTAGCTAGAGAAGAGCTGACCATGGGAATAAGAAAATGAAACTGCCATGGCCATATTGAATGTATTGATACTGGGCAAGTTGAAAGAAAATTAGAAGCAAATAGCTGAAGTTTCATTTAATATTTAAATAAAACCATTATAGATATGCATCACTTGCTCTATTGGGTTTTAGAAGAGCTTGTGTACCTGTCATTTTTAATTCTCTCAACCATATATAACTGTGTAATAAATAGATTTGCAGTCCTATTCATTAGCAAGAAATCACTCTCTGAAAAAAAAACATTTTAGTCATTACTACTAGTAGTATATCATTACAATTGTCCACATCACAATGGAATTTTGACTTCTGTTCACTTGGGATTACAGTCTTGTTGGGGTTAGTCTTACATTGTACTGTTTCTCCTTTGATCTTTTGTCACAGCTCAAAAGGACTCTTTCTTCATAGGACACCATTAAAATGTGCTGCTAAATCTCTTTGCCCATACTGTGTGCTACTATACCTAGACATTTCAGAACTGCAGAACAGGTAAATGAGGCAAAACATCATTAGTGAAAGTATATATGCCAGTAAGTGTTCTACAAGACTTTTTAGATTCTTTTTTCCCCTCTTCCTTTTTGGTAGGCCATAAAGTCTGTGATTTCAATTCTCATTAAAGACATAGTAAAACCTTTCCCCCATTTCATCCTCTTTTTCTACATTGGAAAGTTGTTTCCTAGAAAGCTCCTGCAGTGTTGTAGCACCAGCTTCAAAAATGATGGCTGCTCTAATAGAATTTAGATAGTTAAAAAAATGTTTGCTGTTAGCACTGACCGATTGTAAACCTGTCCTGTGCTGACCCCAGAGCTTGATCCTATTCAATTCCATTTGCTTTGTTTTTAGTTAAGTAGATTTGGGAAGCAAGCATCTATTCATGACTCAACTTGATCTGGCTTTTATGGGGCCATGTGACATGCCTGGATCAAAGTGAATAATAAATATAACTCAGCAGGACCAATACTCGTTCTTTTGCAGATGAAGCAAGATGCTTATTTTTATCCTAGTGTAGGGGAGAATGCAGCAAACAGAAATCTAAGAGGAGGGTTTTACACTTTCTGACACTTGAGATATAAGGAGTAAGCATTCACGAGAGATGCTGAGTCAGTTGGGTGTCACAGGTAAGTTAGGAAGTCATCTGATATCAGTCACTGCAGGGCAGGAATGCACTGCCTTGGGGTAAGAAATGAGCATATTTACCTGTGAGTAAGTCAGTGCTCTGGCACTGCTTCTTTTGTAACATCTCCACAGTAGATCTTGTGAGTTGCCGAATTTCCTTAGTAGGTCCCATGGGTTATCTGAGTTCAGTTTACAGCACAGTGTATACATATTTAAAATGCACTAACTCTGAAAATTGTGCAAATTCTGTCTGTTTTGGGAATTACGAGGCATTTATTAAAACACGCTTTTTTGGCATGTCAGTATGCGGTGGCAGTCTGTCATTCACATGGAATATCCAGTACTTGTATTTGAATTTTCAAGTTGCACACTCAGGAAATAAATATGTAAAATATTTCTGCTTAGTCTCAAATCCACTATCAGAGATGCATGTACACTAGCATCAGAGAAAATCCAGATTTCTCCCCTTATTTGCCTCCTACTTGTTGACCTTTTTTCCCAGTACATTAGCTGTAAATTTAAAAGCAGAAGATTCCTGAGACCAGTTATGCATTTCTTTGACATTACTATTGCATTTCACTTACATTCACTGAGAACGATATTATGTTTTTCTATAAAACATACACAGAGAAATGAGACCCCTAAATCTATATCTGAAGCAGACCACACCTTTTTTTT